>JALPQI010007198.1:0-15000 GCA_025490895.1 Thaumatotibia leucotreta | reverse complement strand
GGTCCACACTTCCAGGTTTGATATCAATATTTATATCTCCAGTGATGATGATATTATGGAAACTGGTCAGTGATTCAAGAGTCATATTTAAGGAAGATATAAAATTTGATATATTTCTGACGGAAGGCGAGCGATAGATGGCAACTATTGCAGTGTTGTGGCCTAGTTTAAGTATAAGACAGTTGGCATCATTAAAATGGGGTTCAATAGGTAAAACTTGGATATTATTTCTTACATAAATAACTATACCACTATTTTGATTGGTGTTATTAGTTGTGTGTAACTCATAGTAGTCATTAATAATTGGCAAGTAAGGGTTTGAGCTAAGCCAGCATTCGGTCAGTACTAATATGTCCACTCGAGATTCTATTCTATCCAACAACACATTTAATTCATTTATACGCGGTATACTAAATATTTAGGCTAAGGTTATCGAGTGGCGGCCACGTACCGGAAGGCGCAGCGTGGGTAGGCCACAAGGTGGACTGATGACCTGGTGAAGGTCGCAGGAGTCCGCTGGATGCGGGTGGCGCAGGACCGATCATTGTGGCAATCTTTGGGGGCCTATGTTCAGCAGTGGACGTCTTTCGGCTGACATGATGATGATAATTAATATTTATAAATTTTCACTTATTACCTGTACTGTACCATGTGTATCGCCGCTTGTTGATAGGCTTGCTGCCTTTGCAGACCAACTGTTGTGCTTTATATTCTTCATATATAATTATATCACTGCTAGGTTCAACGTTGATGTACGGTTTTTCTGTAGATATTAAAATAGTTACTATTTGGTGACACAACAAAATTCCGCTCGAATTCAAACAAAATACAAGTGTCAATGGTTTCAATAAAAAACTCAAGAATAAATTGGCGTCTGATGCCTTCTATTCACTCGACGAGTTTTACAGTACCTAAGTAGCATTGTATCAATTACGCTTCGGTCAAGATAGACCTAAAAATATCTAGGCTACTTTTAAGTAAACTGGTTTCGCTTCCTCAGCCTTGCCCAACACACGTGCTAGTATGTTATGTACCTACTAACTAATTAAATTGAAATTATGTACCTACTGTGAATGAGTATTTTCTAACCTTATGTCTTAGCATAAGATGGAATGAAATATAGTGTATCCACCTTTATATTTAATATCGACTGTACTGACATATACAATTTTATTTTATGAATAAACTATTGAATTGAATTGAATTGATAAACATTGCTTTAAACCTTAATTCGAGAGAAATAGGGGACGGTCGTATGTTCAAGCCTTTGCACTCGATAGTTTCAATATTTGCGATTTAAAAAAAATGCAAATTGGGTGAAAGACCGTGTCCAGTATTTTTTAAAGAATTTCGTTTTTCAGGTCTTCAAAAATGAAATAAAAAAGCTGCAAGCTGCGATTAAAGACGGACAACTCAGTGGATTTCATTGAGTTCATTTGACACGCTAAGTACATGCGTTTGCTTGATCTATGGTATATATGACTGAATTTTAAACAATAATTGCAGTGTAAAACTTTAAAAAAAAAGTTTAACCGTTAAATTATACTCATAAATTATAAATATTGGATCTTATATCTTTCGCGGCTGATGCCTGCACCCTTCGGCCACTGAACTCGGTCTTAGCAACCAACAGTCAATTTTTCTCGAGTATAATATATGCAATCCCTTACAAGGCTAGGCGCCTTTGACCATTATCTAAGGGCAAGCAATACATGCCTGCACCTCCCATTAGAATACTTTACAGTTTTCTAGAGTAGCTAGGTGAGCTGGAGAGAGCTGGTGCTGCAATCTATTGAACATATTGTGAAAACACGAATCAAATTATTTATTAACTAAATTTCCTTGGACGTTAGGTGATCTTGGTCGTTTTTCTTTGGTATATGACATCTGATATTTATTATAAAAAAAACTGTTTAATTATATTTATATCTTTACCTCTATGAAAAACAATCGGAATTACATCGCTTCTCAATCCTTCCTCCAGGGTTCCATTTTTGAATCTCTCCTTGGCACAATAAATATGAGTGTTATTGTTAGATTTCTCGACAGGTTCGACCAATTCCAACTCTTTATATCCAGCTTGCTTTTGCTGAATAGTTTCCAATCTTACAGTTGTATTTGTGCCTAAAAATGAAAATATACAGTTCTTAGGGTGCGCCTCCATTGACACGGAGAATGGCCAAGTGGAAATGGAAAACGAAAAATGTTTATTTAAGATAAGCTACTTTTACAATTTCAGTAATCTGGGTTAGTAGGTATAAATGTATGTTAGAATATGTTAGACTTATCTTAATAAGTGACGCCAGTAGAAAGGTCTTTGAAAATGATATCAAGGCTTATATAGCTACCATATTTTTATTTGAGCGAACCGTTTTCGAGATATATTATTAGCTGTCAAAGTCTGAAAAATGGGTCTCCCCTCTCTATGTTTTAACTACGCGATATAAAATTCTAAAAAAAATATATGTTACGAGTATGCACATTAATAAACTCTATCAACGATTTTTGGTTTGATTAAATTATCTCCTATAGTTTTTGAGGTAGGTTGATTTAACTGTATTTTTTTTAATAATAATTTGATAATGGTACGGTTTTTAGATCAAACCAAAGAAAAAGTTAAAGTAGTGACGTATCAGGAGCTCAAAACAGTAAAAGAGACAAGGGCAAAGTGGCGAAAACTCCACCGTCAAGAGCAAAGCTCTTAAGTTTGTGATGATGATGGAATGGTACGGAACCCTTCGCGCGCGAGTCCGACTCGCACTTGGCCGGTTTTTTTTTAAACTAAAACTTACCGTGTACATGTTTCATTTGAAACCAGGACAATATATCGTTGGCATATAAATATGCTCGGCAAGTGAATTTTAGGGGTGATTCGCCATCGTCTGTGAATTTAGTCGGAGATACCCGCAGGATCGAAGTATCTGATAGGTTATGTAACATTAGTGATAATTTTAAGAAAACTTATAACTAAAGCTTATTATAGTACACAAGACTACATGAATGATAAAACACCGTGGGAGTAATTTAGGATTTAATTATTAGTTTGTTAAAGTCATGACATTCAATTAAGATAATTTACGCTTGGAGACCTTGTACATCTCCAAACGTGCATTATACGAGTATAATGTTATTATTATATACCTATTCGGAGAGAAACCTTTACTTCTCTATAAATTATTACTTATAAATGTTCTGACTTTTTAGAGACTTTACATCTCTTGTTATTATTATTATATTTCAATTTATTAAAAATCAATTTTATGTTTTTTTTTAATGCATGTTAGTTGTAAGATGTACCATGATTGTTTGAAAAAATAATTCCCGCCAAGTTTCTTACCGGTTCTTCTTGGGTCAGCGGTGTAGGGTTAGAACCGGAAGTAGTTTCAATACCTAGACGATTCAAAAGAGTTTGTTGCTATTCCAATTTGAATAAAGAATTATTTGACTTTGAGTTTGACTTTGAAACTGAGGGGCAAGGCAACATATGTTAACATCATAAGATAAGGGTGTCTCTACTGTAGGTACGGAATAGGGTTATGTTTTCGAAATGACGGGCGTTTGTCCGATCTTTGCTTATAAAGTCATCAATAAAAATTGACCAATTGAAATTAACATGTGAGCTCAGATTGCGCATGTTACGACGGTCATACAGATCCACTTATACTAGGCCGTAGTGGGCCATAAGAATTAAAGCAAGGTCAAATTACTTTATTCACATGTTGCATATGCGTTTTAACCCGCTCTTATTAAAGGATAAAAGAGCGCTTTACGAGCTAGAGTGAAGGGAAAAGTTCTATGTTGCACTTTAGTTTAGTCAGCTTGAAATTTGAACAATGTTACACTGACACTTAATCCATATTTAACTACCCCGAAAATGTAACAGAACCCAGGAATATTGGAGTGCTATATTTTTATTTTAATACGTTCGACGCCGGTGACACAGCGTCTGTGATCAAAAAATTGTGACTACTATTCGTCTTAAAAAAAATCCCCTTTAAAAAATGTCCCTTATGACCAGCTGCGCGCGCAAACAATGGCGCGCTTAGGCAGCAAGTGTCATGAAAAGAATAATCTATCAGTTTATTTTATTCCAGTGACACACGTACGTGATAAAAATAACCAAGTTCTTATACTCCTATAACACTGGCATTGAAATACGAACGAGTTTAATATTTTCTTCGGTTACCGCGAGGATTACTCATGAAATAAAACTATGAAAACGGATAAACTCGCGTACCCGCGCAGACCGCGAACCCTGTAAAGTGTTCGAAACGTCGGAATGAAGTTAAAATTAGTATACGCGAGTTTATCCGTTTTCATCGTTTCATTTCATGCAGAGTCTAAATTGATTGATTAACGTAAATCTAAAACGGGCGATCAATTAAACCAGGCATGGGATTCATTAGTGTAATCATGGATTACAAGGTTTTTTTAAAGTTACTCTTATTTAATTATGACTCCGCAGATTTTTTAAGCGATAGTCTTAGGGCAGCAATGTAGGTACGAACGAACATTTGTTATCGTTGATACGGCATTTATGCCATAATTTTGTTACTCCAATTTTAAGTTAAAGTTATTTAAATGTACTTATTATGTCGTAAACTAACACCCGTTAAGAGCCTCGCCCGTATTAGACTTACACCCTGTATACATATAGGGTGGGCCAGTGAAAAATTCACTTTGGTCTTGAGGTCTCGACCTCCCTTGTTAAAATGCATTTATCATTGGCCCACCCTATATAAACAACTCTTTTCTTGACTAATGTTGTGTCAACAATACTTTAGCCCCTTCTGGTTCCGATTTGATAATACCTATTACTTACCCGATACTGGATTATGTTTATAAATAAGTGTAATTTTTTCGCTTTGATTCGCAAATCTGATATTTTTCTGACTGGCACAGTATATTTGAGTACCATGGTCAGATTTGTTCAACTTTTTTCGTAAAACTAACTTCACGTATCCATATTTGTCATCTTGTTGAATTGTTGCTAATGCATTTGATTTATCTCCTGAAAAAATCTTTAGTTACTTTAATATATTTCAGAGGTACTTACTAGTAAATTAAAAAATTATGTCGCTTACGTAACGTGATTCTTTTAGTACTTCTAAAAATGATAGGAACCCGAGTTCTAGTGTGATAATATTTCGGGACTTAACTTACACGTTCACACAGTTTTTTCTAACTTTGAGCATTTATTTAACGTAGCCATAGATAGTATAAGCGTCACGTAATCGACATTCTCGTGGAATGCCGCTCTATCCAATTATATTAGAATCTTCAATATACCTCTTTGTTGATACCAAGTCACGTATTGTCCTTTGTACAAGTACCGCCAACATTCCAAATCCACAAGATTACTTGAATGGTCTACTACCGTCGTTTCTGGCCATATCCAAGGGCCATATGAAGCACCTAAAAAATATTTGTTTAGTAAATACTTAAGCATCAATCTAAAACAAGACCTTATAATTTGTGTAAACAAGGAACCACGTAGTCGGCATAAGCTAAGTACTACTAACGCCATCCAGGAACGAGTAGCCGCACTAAAATCGCCAGTTCTCCTATCACGCTAGATGTCGCTGGCATCCAATTCGATCGCGCCAACAATAGTTTGATGGAGATGAAATAAAAACGGTTTCATTTTATAATATTTTACAAAAGCGTGAAACACAAGAGAACTGTAGATATGTAACTACTCATTTTCATTGCCAGTTCCTCAGAATCATCAAAACAAAATAGTGAACTTTAGGTAGGTACATATAAAAGATAAGATAAAGATAAAAAATCATTTATTGCACAAAAATAAAAGGAATTGGATGCACAGAGATCACTTAGGGCTAAGTAAATTATGCGCATTTGAGATGTACACAATTATATAGTTGGACTCTATTGGGCACTTTTGCACTTAATTTCGCTCTTTACTTTTACAAGGCACAGTCAGCAGAAGTACGAGTAAATAAATATGGGACATAGAAGGCTGTTAGGCGGATAATACCAATGCGCTGGAGCAACGTAGTCAAGAGGGCTCCAAAGTGTAGTATCTACAAATCGATCTCCTTGGCAAAAAACCGGACTGCATGGAGATCAGTTGCAAGTGATCACGATCATCAGCCATGAGGTAACGACTAAGAAGAAGATACACGATTACACGTTTTCCTGTGTGGTGACGGCAGTAAGGAAGCATATTCGTCACCACCCCAAATCTTCGTGTGTGTCGTAAGAGTCGACTAAGTGACCAAGTGTCAAATGATATTCTTTTATAGAAGATTGATGACAGAGGCAGCATTATTACCCGCTTGCCCTGTTTGGTGATTATGGGCATTTACATCCTAATGCGTAGAGCGCAGAGCGACTGAAATCGTCGAGTGCCAGAATATTTCAGATCGGCTTGATTTCTTCGCTTTGCGAAGAGATGTAGCCTCGCTCTGCATTTTCTTTCGCATTTATAACGGAGAGTGCTTCGAAGAAATGTTTGGATTAATCCCTGCAGTCTTCCCGCCATCGTCCTACGCGACCGCACTTTTCAAGAAATTATTATTATTATTAAAGCCCACATAGTGCCCCACTGCTGGGCAAAGGCCTCCCCCCTAAGTCTCCAATCGTCCCGGTTTTGAGCAATTTGTTGCCAGCCGTTGAGATGCGCGTCCAGGTCGTCCCTCCACCTCCTCCTGGGTCTGCCAGCTGCTCGCCTGTCTTGTGGCACCCATTCCGTGGCTATTTTAGCCCACCTATCTGGGTGCATGCGGCAGACATGGCTGGCCCAGTCCCATTTAAGCTTGGCGGTCTTGACTCCAACATCAGCAATACGGGTTTTGCAGCGCAGCGTGGTGTTTCTGATTCGGTCTATCCGTTTGACTCCTAGCATGCTGCGCTCCATCGCTCTCTGGCAAACCTTCAATTTGGTCTTTTGCGCCTCGGTAAGTGACCAAGTTTGAGCACCGTAGGTTAGGACAGGCAGAATAGTTCAATAAAAAATATTCATGGAGAAATGGTTTAAAGGTCCGTCGTAAAAAAAATCGCTTTAATATTCTTGAAGTTCAAAAACGCACCCGCTGGTCTAAAAAGAGCGTTTTCCCATCTCAATGGAACGAACTTGTAATACCACGGGTGGATCCATGGACGACGGTGATCGCTTACCATCAGGGTCGCGTTTTATAAAGTTACAATTTTGCTGTTTGCCTCGCTTTCTAGCCAATGTGTGCGTGCGTTAGAGAGGCAAGGAGCAAATTTGTAAAATGTAACTTTATAAAACGCGACCCAGGCGATCGATACGTCTGATCGATCCCATATAAAACCGAGTCCTACGTCCAGCAGTGTACTGAGAAAGGCTCATAATTTATACAAATACAAATAATTTATTCGTGGCAAATATAACAAGCATGACAGGACAAAACAAAACAGACAAATTCAGCATTTAATATTATACCACGAAATGGACTCGCCTCAGCATAATGTCGACCCGAAAGCCAACACTGATCTTCCGGCGAGCCCATTTTTGTGGCCACGATCGCAGCGTGTGAACATGGCCTAACAATTTGCGCCTAATGGGAGACGCCAGTCGCAACAGACAAATAAGATGACGTAACAAGGCCATGTGTCACATCAATTTCAGTGTTGCCAACTTGGCATAAAAAAATTGATGGGAGCTACCCGCTTGTACGTCGAGAACTAAATATGGGATACCAATTTATATGCTCACTGCTTCACACTATACTTTACAATTTTTTTTTAAATACTTACTCATATTTTTCACAGCAGTTTGGTAAATAATGGGAATGGTCGTTATGCCTCCACTGGGGGTTTTACCGCAGTATATATTGCTTCCGTTTTTCACGTCGAAAAGAGGCCATAGTAACTTGGCCGTTCTGTAACCAGCCTCGTAGTTTTGTTCAATTACCGTGTATGTTTCCTTTTTGCCTGTAAGTTTTCAGTAAATTGGGCATTAGTAGTCAATAAAGAACAGCAGGGCTGAGTAATGAGTATGTTCGAAATAGTTTTTCTCAAACATGCATTTCATTGCATTGTCATTATGTTCGTCAAAATCATAATAGTCAATACAGATGGCCCTCCGAAGTTCAGTTGGCTCATTTTACGTCAGGTCCAAAACTTCGGAGGGCCATCTGTACAAAAAAACGTCGTACGAGACACGTGCAAAAAGAAAATTCGTAACTCTTGTCGATTTAAAACATCGTCACTCGTTTCGAATTTCATGTTTTTCGCACTTATGTCGTACTATTTTGAGTTTATGCAAGTAATAGATACTATTAATATTCTTTGGTTTGATTTAAGAACAAGACAATTGTAAAATGTCGTACCTTCTTTATACCAATGCAATAACTCTCCTTTTTGAAGATATGCTCCACACGTCATTTCCAGGTATGGTTTCCCGTCGTCAATGTAGGTTTCCGGAATTACCCATGGCTTATTCAACGTCTCCGCTGTAATTGAATTAATTCAATCCTGTATTTGATTTTTATTAACCGTTCAAATATAAAGGTGCATTTGGACCACACGAGCATTCGCTCATTCTATCCCCCACTATCTCAGTGTTCGTGTTCGTATGTAACATCAGCTTTTTTCTCGAATTGCTTGTCAATCCCATAATAAACGTTCATCAATATGACCTCAGAATGAACCCCTAAAGTTTGGTCGGTGAAAAATAAAAATCATGCTGTATAATAGTCATTAGCCACCCCAACTCCTCCTGCGGGTGTCGTAAGAGTCGACTAAGGGATTGAAGTGTCACTAACCACTATTTGACAAAAGATTGATGATGGGCAACAGCGTCATCATAGTGGACACATTACTGCGATCGTCAATCCGCTTGCCCAGCGTGACGATTATGGGCATTTTACCTTCTAAGTAGGTATATAATGCGTCTATACGCATAGTTAATAGGAGAGGCCTACGTCCAGCAGTGGACTATCATAGGCTGATGATGATGATGAATAGTCATTTATGATTATGACATTTATGACACAAGTGTTGATAGGTTTCTCTGCACGAGTGGCGGTGATCTTAAATCATGAACGAAGCGAGTGTTTTAAACCGATACGAGTTAAAGTTAGCCGACATATCAACACGTATTTCATATAATATTTTTCACACCACATACTCAAAAAAAAATCATAAAAAAGAATAAATTATTGATAGGTAATCAATTTATCACTAAATATGTGTCTACAGGAAAACAGTTTGTTAGTTTAGTCACGTTAAGTTACTAAATAATATCTAAACATAATAATTTCCTCGTTAAAATGCGTTAGGTACAATAATAAAACTTCATTTTTATCACAATACTACCACAATTCCTCCTAATGCGTCTATATACGCATAGCTAATAGGAGAGGCCTACGTCCAGCAGTGGACTATCATAGGCTGATGACCACAATGTATTTTAAATGTTACGATAACTTCTAGCCTGACAATAAATAAAATAAGAATAGGTAACACTTAACGGAACAACTTGCCACTAACATTACTTTTTGACGAATTGTACCTATGATAACAAGTACCGGTTACGTTGAAAAATATTCAAAAACTAAAAAAGTTAAAGAAAAAATATTTTTTAATGGTATTTAACCTCATAAGACCCATCTATTTTTAAGACAAATGAAATAGGGTAAAATCACCAATAGATGAACAGTTAAGCAACTTTCCCAACTTTAAATATTTTTTTTCTATATGATGTAACTCATATTCATCAATTTTTATTTTTTTATATGGTTCCGCATTTAATTGAGTTTAGAATAAGTTATTTTCGTGCCTCGTACAATATTTCAGTAATTTTATAAAAAATATTATATTAAAATGGACCCAAATTCACCAATAGTTGAACAAAGTGCCCTATCACTGAACAATTTGACCACAATAGATGAACCAGCATAATTGCAATATAGCGAGACCAATATATGACGCCAAAACTCCAATAGATGAATAGAGCATAGCAAAAACGTTGATTTCTTAGATAAATTAATTGTATTCAACCTTAAGAACCTTCTTTAAATGAAATATAAACACAGTGTACATTGTGTAACAATCTGATCTCTAAGAACAAAAGTTTAATTTTTCCCAAATTCAACCGTTCAATAAAATCAGTTGGTTCATGTTTTGGAGACCGCATCAACGAAATGAACAAACTAAATTGATTCGAATTCATTTATTGGAATCCAACCCAAAAGATGAACCAGTAAATTTTCCTAGTTCACGTTTTGGACAGCGATTCTTGAGTTGAATAATCCCGTTTCCATACAAAAGTAAATTACTTTGAAACGTGTTACATGAAGAAAGGGTCGTTCATCTTTTGGTCTAAAAATCAACTACAAAACTGATTGTAATTTTATATATAAATATTACATCTAGCTATTTTATTATAATTTACACAAGCATTTGAAAATTCGAAAAGTTGACCGTCGTTCATCTTTTGGCCCGAACACACAATATTGGAACCATAACTTGACCAGCAAATATCTCATAAAATAAATAAAAAAAAAACTATTCTTTATATATACACAATAGAGATATTAGTCTAAAATCTATACTGAAGTGAATCAAGGAAATAAAAGCCATATTCGATTTTTTACGTAATTAAAAGCTTAAATTTTTGAGGGCTTTTCTTAATAAGGATCCCATATAAAACGCAATTTTGGCGCGAAGCGCAAAACTCGACGACCGCTCATTGCCTCGTGCGTGGCTTAATTGTCTGGGAATTCGCATGCGACACTCGATATAGTGCTGCCGCGTGTGAGTAAAATACTCCCAGGCGTGTAAAATTATTCCTGATTTAATTATTTACATTTTTAGACCTATCAACTTCTGGGTGGCAGTCATCTATTGGTGCTTTTACCCTAATAACCCAGTTTCCTAAAAAGAGACATTTTATTTTTAAATTTGGGATCTAAGAAGTAGGTATTCATAAGAATGAATGTAAATGAGTGAATCAACTTTCTCTGTTTGTTACTTATTGGTATTGCCATAGTTACGGTCACCTCGCGCTGGTTTTGTGCAAAATTATGCTCATTAAACTATACAAACATGCATTTTTCTAGTGTTAATAAGCCCTTTCCTTAATGGACCACCTACAAACATGGATTAGATGCATGTTTGCATAGTTTAAGGAACATTATTTGGCATACAACCAGCGTGACTGAGGTGACATTAACCACGGGAATAACAAACAGAAAAAAGTTTATTCACCCAAATGCTAATATTTGCTACGCCCATCAGGGGCCTATTTCTCGTACATTACAAGTTCACAAGTCTACAAGCGAAATTTAAAAAAAAAAATTACAAGTGTATTTAATTATGTTTCACATAGTCATGTTTATACTACAAGTCGGTGTTAATAAACTAGAAAATAGGTTTGATTACAAGCAAAAAGGAAATGCAATGGCCATTGTAAATGTGTCAATGTCACTGGATATCAATGCGTGGTCACGTAATATTTCTGAGACGCTAGTAAAAATATTGCAAATCATCAAGTTTTTTTGATAAAATGGAAAAAATGGATAGCAAAATCGCAATAGTAACAAAGATCCGCGACGTGAAAAAAATATTATTTGGGCCATTTTCTAACACGCTAACAAAAGAAATAAAAGTAAATGAATGGAAAAAAATCTGTGAGTTTGGTAAAGCTCTAGGTTTGATTCCGACAATGAAAGATTTTTCATATGTTCGCGACGTATTTTGGTCAAATATCAAACGGGCGACACTGGTAAGTCAATTACTAACGAATATTCATTTAGTTGTGGGTTGTATTTGTATTAAGTATATTTTAATCATGCTTCATGCTTTCTGACCGTAAGTTTCAATAACAAAATTTATGCCTCTAGGCTCATACAGGGTAATTGATAGACAGACGTGGCTTCGGGATTAATTATAATTATTAATACTTGAATTTCAGGCTAAAAAAGACAACGCAAATAAAACCGGTACTGGGGGTGGGAGAACTAAAAAAATGACCCCTCTCGACGACATTGTTATGGAGATCATTGGGAAAGAATCGCCAATTTTATCAGGATTAGGAATTCCCGACCCTATGGAACCTATTGCGTTGACAGAAAGCAGCAGTAATTCCAAGGACGTACCTTGCCTAAATTTAAACCAAATCAAACCAAATAAGCAGTGTAAGTATATGTATTGTTTTATTATTCTGTAATTCGCTTGTTTATACCTAATATACCTATATAGCAGAATTAATAACCACATATTCTCATTTTCTTCACAGATAAAAGCCATGCGACTAAAAAATCAAAATTACTAGACGAAAAAGAAAATGAACGAGCTTTGAAAAAAAGAAAACTAGAGTTGCAGCTGGAATTCATAGAGCTTCAAAATTATAAATTGAAATTAGAGATTTTCGAAACAGAAAAACGACTGAATCTTCCCCATTCCGACTTTACGAACACAATTGTGAGACAAATTGATACAGCAGAAGAACATGCATCCAAATTGTTGTTAATGAAACAAGATAACCCTTCAGTAAATGAAGATGAACTTCAAACTATTTATATATACAATGAAAATACAGAAAGTGATGACACGAATGCGTGATGCTTTAAATGGAATTTATGCGTCGTTGGACTAAAAGTAAATATGGCGATGTATAATAAATAATAATGACTACATTTAAAATAAAAATTGGTCCGAGTATTAGAAAGGCAATACTTCAAAATGTTTAAGTATTTTCAAGTCGGAATATAAAAATTACTACTTTCTTTACATAGGTTCAGAATTATAATATAATAATACATTATACGGAACAAATTCATCCCCTCGTAACATCTAGTTCTTAAATTAAAACGAATAATAGGTATTCAATAAATATGGACAAGTTAATAGGTACAATAGGTTATACACTCAAGAGATAAAAAAGTGCTATAGAAACGGTTATATTTACTTTATCACAACATTTTTATATTTTGGTCTAATATACAGGTGGACGTTTTAAGGCTGCGTTTCCACCAGAGATGTGCGAGGATGTGTTTCCATACAAATGACACCTCGCTCGTGTCATTAATAGGTGTCATTTGTATGGAAACACATCCTCGCACATCTCTGGTGGAAACGCAGCCTTATTTTTCGTGAAAATTATATACGCCCGAGTTTATGCAAGTGGACATTTTTATAGATCGCCATATTTACTTTTAGTCCAACGACGTACAGAGTGGTATATCACTAATCTGGGTAGTCATAAGTCAATTTGTAAAAACTGATTATTGGTAGAATAATACAGGTGGTTCAGAAAGTCTACCTACTAACGCACTATAATCAGTCAATGTATTCGATGTTATCGCTAAACGATATTAAATCACTATTAAAAGTCACCGATTATAAACGTGTCGCTCACACGTTTGAAGTCGGTGACTTAATAGTGATTTAATATATTTTTTCATGTGAATATATAATACTAGCGACCCGCCCGGCTGCGCACGGGTGCTATACCTACATAAAAACCTTCCTCTTGAATTACTCTACCCATTAAAAAAATCTCATCAAAATCCGTTGCGTATTTTTAAAGATTTAAGCGTACAAAGGGACATAGGGACAGAAAAAGTGATTTTATTTTATACTATGTAGTGATAGTGAAGTGACCTTAATTGTTATGATGACAGGTAATAATGCTTCGTTTGTATATGTTTTTAATAGGATTGATTATTATTACAATATGGTAGGCATTCAAAAGTACAGCCAGGGGCTTAAATATATGTATATACGATTTTAACACCTATGCTCCAGACATAAGTAAAAAAGTGTACAGATATTTTTGCCCTTGACTGTACATCCTTTTTAAACGACTTCAAAAAAAGAGGACGTTTACAATTTGATGAAATATTTTTTTACAACATTCTCGTTTAGCTTGTATTTTAAATTTAGTTTTTTTTAATTTAGTTGAGGTGCCCGAGGTGTCGCGGCAAAAATAAGACATCTAGCACATACCTGCCTCATTTATTCTAGTTTAGTAATTTCACCATAATTTTCTTACTGTGTTGATAAAAAATGAAACGTTTGTTAAATATTACTGTAATTGCACCACACTGTGCGTCGCATCAACCTAAAAGGGTTTCAGTAAGAAAAACACAATTCCTGTAAATGTATTTTAAATAAATAAAAGTATCACCCAAAAACTCAGTATTTTATTACATCTATGACAGAGGGCTTAACTCGTAAGGGTAACCTGAGTGATAATAAATGAAAGGAGCATTCGAACGGAGGTCATAACTACGCTACGAATAGTTTAACAATAGCTTAACATGGGCTACAGTTTGTTTATAGGCTTAGAAAGGAGAATGGGCATTTTGTCCCATCGGTGTATACGATTGACACATACTTTGTTCCTCAAATTACTCACTGTATAATTAATTAAATCGTGCTTAACAAGAAAGAATGCGAAAAATGCTACATGTACCTATACATGTTCAATAGTATGGTAAAGTGTATAAAAGGGTTGGAATTAGCCGATGTAATAAAATGTATAAAAGGGTTGGAATTAGCCGATGTAGCCGATGTATATGCCTGTAACGAAAAACATTTTTTTTTCAATGAAACACGAGTGTATTACACAAGTCGTACACGTCATTGTAAAGGTACCGATGTAAGCTATTTTTCGTAATATACGCTTGCGCTCTAACGAATGCAGGCACCAAAATATTTCTATTTGATTTTTTAATTACTAAAATTAACGACGCTATACTTTTTCCATTCGACACTAGATGTCGAATGAGTACCGGAATGGATGATTTTTATGTTTGATGTAGTCGATTAAGTCATACCTATGTAATTTATAAGAGTTTTCCTAACATTATATTTTTACAAAACACAAAATGCTGAAACTGTGCAGATTTTTTATTTTCACGGGTATAAAAAAAGCTGTGCGGCGCAAATCTGAACTAAAATAATCATATAAAATAAAAGGTGTAACATTTTTAAGCAATATTCAATAGTGTTAGGCTTAAATTAATTATATATTAATTTCTTGTAATTAATATGCAATAGTCA
>JALPQI010007197.1:0-51790 GCA_025490895.1 Thaumatotibia leucotreta | reverse complement strand
ATAAACGGTAAAAAAAATATCGAAAACGATGTAATGCATAAATTAAATATTTTTGATATGAAAGTCAAACAACTCAGTGGGCCTTATTTTCTTTTGATACTTTTTGAGTATATTATTATTATTACATCTTTCGAGAATTTACTTTTGTCAGGTTTTCAAAGAAACATCAGCCCCATTTAGAACTACTACTACCCATTTAAAACCCAAAAAAAATCCATCTTGGCAAATTATGATTGAATTAAAACAAGATTATTTGCTTGACATCGTTTAGTTAAAATATCAGATGCCATCTTTATGTTTACCTATTTTAGTCAAACTAAGCGTTTTATTCGTTTGGACAATTTTACCCCCTAGGGCTAATGTAAGCCGACTTTACCGATACATTATTGTCTGCTATTAATTACGTTGTAATGATTAAAAATGATGTAGTACCATTTGGTAAATTTAGAGGAAACAAAGATGACGCTTGCTTAGATATTTTACAAGTATAGTGCCTAGTACCTACCAGCACCATTACCATAATTATTATGGCGATCTTATCCCCTGAACAAACCTTGAAGATAGATTTACTATATAAAAATAAAAATGCTGTAACATTTACATTTTATAATTAAAACAAAAGATAATTCGATTAAATGTTCCAAAAAAAATATTTTCAATAATCGACAACAAAAAAAAGGTAGGTACTTGTAAGACAGTGGCAACGCCACTTTGAATAGGTTTGACAATTATGGTATTTGTCAAAAGTCAGAATCATATTAGTGACATAAATAAAAAAAGGTAATCTTTAAGTTTTAAGAATTTTTCATACTGTTCTATGTGGACAATATTATTCAGGAGTTACAGGTTGTTCCAAAGTAAAAAATCTTAATTTCTACGTAACTGCTACATTATTATGATACTGCGGATACTGTTTTCAAAAAGTTACATGTTTCCAAAAAACTGTATATGTATATTCCTAATCAGGTCTAAGACATTGGTTTAAATGTAACAAAAACCGAAGTTGCCATTGCCACATTTAACTATAGGTACAACGTGTCTAACTATAGAACAAAAAACTATACAAATCTAATACGCGAATCTCTTTATGAGCCCCTGTTAAGAGATTATTATAGGTAGTAGAGTGGAGTAATAGGAGACAATAATTAGGTATATTTAGATGATTTAGATATACTTACAAAATCCGGAAATTATTTATAGCTACATTATTGCTAAGAAAGTCTTTAAAAAACTGTAAGATCTAATTAAGTGTAGGTAACTTAAAAAAGAGGAGATGGCGGGACGACATGGACGCGTACGATGTGAGGTGGAGTGAGCTGGCCATGGATAGGGACGATTGGACGAAGAGAGGCTTTTGCCCAGCAGTGGACACCAAATAGGCTATTAAAAAAAACTTAAAACCATACCTAATTAATTATTACAATAATGGACCCTTTGCCGGGTTTAATAAGTGCCTGTATTAGATTTACACTCGGTAGAATAGAAAAACAAGGACTAAGACGTTGCACGCGTGGTGCATCGACTTGAGACAATGCACCATCTGAAAAACCTTAGCAAAAGTACAGAGAGAGCATTTTTTTCTTATAACTGGAACAACTTTACCTTGTTATTCGTGTGACCTGGTTATTAGTTTATTACGTATTTAGTAACCCTAGTGCCGGAATAGTTCCCAATCAATAAAATGCATTGCGCATCGCGTTTGCGTACTGGAAATCTAGGTCTTGAACTTTTGTTTATTTGGGTCTGAACCCGGCAGACTGTTTCTGGCTTTCATCAGCTCACACGTGTCCAAAGCATCATGTAATTTTGACTTATTGTTGAATTTTGTATTTCTAAATTGTTTGTGCAAGCATTTTCTTCACTACAACGCCAAATAATACCAAACATTTTTAAGCGAATCATATTTAGGAATTTTGGAAGGAATACCTATCAATTATTTTGGTAAGTTTATAAAATTTAACTCAGTGAGAATTTTTTAAAATTTCATTACAATTACTAAGAAACTTGTTTTTTTTTGTGTTCTATAGTCAAAGCTCCAGTAAATCTAGGTTTGATCAGTGAAACCATGTCTTTGACCAAAATTAATCCAACGAATAAAGAAATATGGGCATTATTTGTAGAAAAAACATTGGCGACAGTAGCGTAGCATTGCAGTTGGCGAGTTTTATCTTGAGCAGTGTTTGTTCTAGCCTTTCTTATCAAAAATGAACCTATTTGCGAAACAATATTTTGTTTGCAGATTGTGCACGGCAAAAGTATCAAAAAATAAATACAAGTGGAATCAAAATAAGCGTCATTATAATCATTGGGAATCTAGCCATAAATCTTTCAGTTGCTGAGAAGACGTATATCAAAGAAGAAATAACTTAAGAATGTAAATTGTTTAATTGCCCTAAGATAGACGTTAATATAAAAATAAATAGGCATTTAATACGTATAACTGTACCTACTGCAGAGATTATAAATTTGTCTTCAGATAATATTTCAATAGTTATAAGACAAACTCATATTTTATATTTGTGATAGCAAACATTTGTTCTTAAAACTCATATATAAAATTGTATTTGCCTTTTTAAAATTTTGAAACTAATATTCTAAAAGTTACAGTACAAATTTAGACGATTATATGTTTTTACCTGTTGTAGAAATAATTTCTGGAAATATTGTAGTATTTATTACCCTTTATTCTCACTAAACTAAAACCAATTTCTGGTATAATAATAAAAATTATCAATTTAATATTTGATTTACCTAAATAGGATTTTACCTACGTAGTACACTTATAACAATTTCAAATACCAGTTTTCTGAAATTCTTCGAGTTATTAATAACTAGTCTTGAAAGGCCACAAAAATTGTGCAAAAATGACGCACGATAAGAATACCACGAGTGATTATACAGATGCTTCATTGATAGAATATGTGTCTTTAAGCAAACCATCTGTAATTTGGAGCCTCGCTCTCAGTGTCACTGTTGTCATATTGTTCACGGGAACATTAACATTCATCGCCATATCCTGGATAAAAATACCGCAATGGCGGCAATTCAAAAACTACATCTTTCTGAACTTGGTCGTGTCTATGTTTTTGATGAATGCGGCATATGCTGGCTGCTTTGTGGATTGGCCATGCTGTGGCACTATCTTGAGCTTGATTTACAGAATGTCCATGTCAGCCTTCTCTAACTGGGTCCTGATCATGTGCTTGGTTATTTACACTAAAATCCTAAAGGTTTTCAGTGGTGATCTGCAGCACAAGTATTACAAGGCCAATGCTTTAGCGTGGGGCTTGGCTATTTTTGAATCCACTTTTCCTATGTATGTCAAAATGAGCACGTATAATCCATCTAACATATATGTTGTCCATGCTATGACCTACGTTATTATCGGTATCTATTTGAGCATACTTTATGCTCTCTTGAAACTGACCACTGTCAGGATGGTTAGCACCGAAAATACTTCTCAAATAATTAAAATATTCTTATACGTTACGAGTGCGTTCTCGGTTTTACTTTTAACACAAGCCCTTTATTACTTTCCTGAGGTGTATGACTATTTGTACATGTGCATCTGCGGATTTGAAATAATTCTGATAGTTTCATACTTGAGCATGAAATCGCACTGGGAAATATGGGATGATTATATGAAGGGTAAGATCGATGTTTCATATCAAGACTGTAACATTAACTTGAAATGAACATTTATATGAATAACTAGTGGTCGGAACTATGGGTGCAAAACTTGACAACTGACCTAAAGGAACACTTTATTCAAGAAAAATGCGAATATTAATGAAAAATATGTATTCCAATTTATTGCCTATATGGGAATCTTGCACTTACAACGTTTGGGTGTGTAGATATACATATTTTATGGACTTATGTGCTCTTTCATGTCCATTTGACAAGTTTTGTTTGCCAATTTTGCTATTTAGGTGTGTATTCAAAAATAAGTTGCAAAGTTGAGTTAGTAAAGCTTTCTGCAATATGAAATTACATGATATATCTTACGTAAACTAACCTACAGCACTGCAAGTGATATTTTTAGCAATTTTTATTCACGAAGAAATTACATACCTATTTATGTACAATTTTCGCACTAAGGTTATAAAATATTTTGGGTAAAAGTTCTTATTTAAAATGCAAGTAGTAAATATCGTATGTTAAAATTATAAAGTCTAATATAATATAGTATACGTAGAAGAGAATACTTATTTATATAAAATGGTAGTTCATCAGAAATTCTATTATATTATTATTCTCTTGATGTAACCTAAACTGGAGGTATCTACTTATAAATTGTCATAACAAATATTGTATTATATAGATCGTTAAACGTAGATTTCTTCCTGTTTCAATATAGATATTTCTCAGGGTACGACAAAAGTACAGGGAGACTAGATATTGGTGTGATATTTTGTGATTGATAGCTCAAAGAGGAGTAATAAATGTTTAGAAATTCAAAGTGCTCTTTATCTTGATATACCTACGCCTATTATAGCAAACATTATTTACAGCACATAATTTACAGTGTTTATTTATTCAACATGACTTAAATTTTATTAATCGATATCTTTTTTAATCATAACTTCATAAAATATTTAAAATAAAAAATATATAGTCAGATAGCATTTAAGATTATGTCCCCTAAGCTATGTATCATTATTATTATTTAGAGGTAAAATGTGGTCCCTAAAAAATAATATACTATCTCTTTCAGGTCTCCAACCCTAAAAAATACCATTTTTTTAAATCACTAATAATTGAATATGAATCTGGCTTAGGTATACTTGAAAAATCATTTCTCGTAAAATTTAGTACTTACATTATTTTGTTGCTCTTATAACAGCTCCATAAAAGACACAAAAGTAGCAAAAGGGCCATACCAAGAAATGCTGAAATTTTAAGCGCCACCCTTGTTACTAGAGTTTGATCTGACTGCCCATCATTGTGTTCAGGTGGGTACATTTTTACAACTATTACTGCTACTTGGTAATAATTTTAGTAGCAGCAAGTATTTTCCTCAATAAATTAACAAACAACTTTTCTTTGAACTTTGAGTGATAAGCTTTCGATGAACACTGTTTTGTTAATGTAATAAATGTTATTATTATCATTTTATTTATCTCGGTCGATAAGGCTAGCTTTTTGATTTTGATTAGATTAGCTTTCGACGCTTTAAGTACTTACATACTTATTATTCGCTTTTGAGTACACATGATCCGGAAATCGGGCATGTTAATAATTAGAAGAATGGTGATTTATACGAGGTTAAGTTTATTATGATGATGAAGTAATAATAGTTAGGTATTGAGTTACATGTTTGGACACATCTTAACATTTTTTGAGGTCGAGGAGTGGAAGACAAGGTAATCGTTTAACCGGTGATATTGACATTAGTTCTATGTTTTTTTACGGTAAAATGCTTTGTTGTTGTGTCACTTTACAAGTTACTTTCGGTATTTAAATTTTTACTTTCGTTACTTTGCAGTCCTAGAACTGCAAGTAATTATGAAATTCCATTACATATCAAGTTCAGTCATCGAACCAGCGACATGGTTGGTACTTCCTGGTCCAACTTCACGTACGTAACGTCAACATTTCATTGCAAGTTTGAGAAAATACTACTAATTCGCAGTCTTGGATATCGTAGTCTCAACATGCCCTTCAAAAATCGCACTGGAATTGTGTATGGTGTACGAACTGTACGTACACTCGGGAAATATGCTTCATGTAGATATTATTTTTTTTTTATATATTGTGACGAAGTTAGACAACTGTGCTCTCAACCCACCTGATGGAAAGCAGGAACTGAGGCCCATGGACATAGTGATAAAAAAAAAATCGCCTATGCGCTGCCTACCCTGAGGACTTAGATAGATTGCCTCCATCCATGCCAGTAATTACACCGGCTATCTTACCCCCAAACCGGAACACACAGTATTAACTATTTAGCGGCAGGTTAACGGGTAAGACAGTGGTAGCTATCCTGCACAAGTTCTACCACCAGCAAAATAAGCTGTAAGTATTTTCGCAAAAATTGTAAGCGGACAATACTTACAGCTTGAAAAACGATTAGTAGCCGTCACCTGTCCCAACAGGTCAAAATATTTTACATCAAATAGAGACTTGCATCAGATTGATAAGAGATAATAATAACATGTCAAGAACATTGATATTCATTATATATGATTTTCTAAAAGGAGCTAAAATGTTAAACACTTACATTCTTTTGTTGCTCTGGTAGCAGTTCCAGAAAAGGCACAAGAGCAAGAAAATTGTTATAACTACCGGCGCCAAAATTACTCTGATAAACACTTGTTTTCCTACATCTTCCTTTTCACATTGTATATCGTTACATTCCTGAGAACTCATCGTTTTAAATCACTTACTATTTTTTAATTTGCTTTTGATATTCCAATAAACTTGTAAAGGTTAATCCTTAGTGATAACTAGTCAGTTAATAAGTAGTAATAGCGATAAAAGCGATCGCTAAATGGCGTTCATATCATATGCGTTTATCGGAACAATAGTAAATAAGACTAGTTTTCCTTCTGACTTTTCACATTTTGTACTATATTAAACACATATAACCGATGTAGTTTAGTTAGTATTATTAACTCAGACTGAAGGTTTTTAAAGATCATCTAATTTTAGTACTTACATCCTTTTATTGCTCCTATAACAGCTCCATATAAGACATGTTACTATAAGAATGATGATGCCAACAAATGGCAATAATCGAATCCAGACAGCCAATATAAGTCCTTCGTCAGAATGCTGATCATCATCTTTTTCTTCCGAGCTCATTTTTTCAAATAGTACGAACTAGTTGTCGATTTCTTCGGTACTGATATTCTTCTGAATCCACTGAGAATTTGATGCTTAAACGCTAATTCTAGATGGACACCGTTCTGCTAATGTCATAAATGTAATTATTATCATACTTTTATCTCGGTCGATAAAATTAGCTTTTTGATTAGATTAGCTTTCGAACGATTGAGAACTTACATTAGCTTTTGAGTATACCCGGATATTACAACAATTTACAACTTAAACTGTAATAGTGATAAAAATTTAAAAACCTCGGTTGACGCTAAAGCGGATGTTTTAAAAAGAGCTTCATAGTTTCCAAGAAATAAATAAAATTGTAAATAAGACATAAAAACTATATAAACAACTTAAGTCGGGCCTAGAGAAGGCAAACCATTAAGGGATGATAGTATATATTATAAGGTTGGTAGAGAGAAATACTTGAATACATGAAATCAGCGCACCGACTTACATATTTGCAAACATTATTCCTATCTCATCTAAAAGGCAGATCGTGTTCCATATTTATCATTATCTATGACCCATTGGCTTATCTACTGGTAAATTATCCTAGTCACGAGAATCGCACCTGGGCACCAAATTCCATGTAAAAGTGATGACAGGGAGATTGTTATAAGATTAAACACTTTCCTCAAGGTGTATTTAGACCAAACGAGCTTCGCTGTACGAAATTCGTTCGTTGCACAAAATTTGATGCGTCGAAATTCGGTGATTTCGTAGAGTGGGGGAAAGAATGAGCAAATAAATGCCCGTTTGATATGAATTTAAACAGAGCGTGATCAAAATAGCGATGAGAGTCAGAACGGCGGTTGGATCCAACTAGCAAAACAGTCATATAACATCGAGCTTACTCAGCTAATAAGTCGTATAAAAGTCATATAAACGCGAATTACACAGTACCTATCGTATAAAGCCAGCTTATACAGCAATATGTCGTATAAAAGTCATATAAACGCAAATTACACAGTACCTGTCGTATAAAGCCAACTTATACAGCAATAGCATAATAGTCGTATAAGATGTCATATACACGTTTATACGACTTTCTTATATGACTTAAGAGTCATATAAGAAGTTGCTGAAAAAGACACATTTATAAAACGCTTATATGACTTTTTTGCCGAGTAGCAAAAACTTATATGGCTGACTTATGACTTGTGAGAAAAAGTCGAGTAAACGTAACGCAGTTGCTATTATATGACTATTATGAATGAAGTCATATAACAGCTAATTATATATGTTGTTTTATAAAAGTGTTTTATTCAGCATCTCGACATCTTTTATGACTAAAGAGTCATATAAGATTAATGCTGAGTAACCTGCTTTTACATGACGCTTACTTGACTATTTGTCGAATAATTACATCTTATATGACCTATGCTCGAGTAAATGGAAAAATGATTGCTATTATAGAACTTTTTGGTTTCAGCTGTTACTTTTATATGATTGACGTATCTACCTGTAGGTATCATGGCGCTTAAACCACTAAACTTGCTATATAAGAACTAATACGAAGCAGTTATATGATATGTTAATCGTATACATGCCATATAGTGGTTTCCTTCGTAATAATTAAAAATATTTATTTAATTTATATTGTAATAACTAATAATTAAAGTGGCGCGTTCATTATTTACTACTAAATATAGTATACTTTATCAGTAAAGTGGTATTCGCAATACATTTTCACCATTAGGTAGAATTTATAATGCCAATTATAACATGGTCATATATTACTTAGATAGCTCTGTCAAAACATACTCAACGGCATTAAGTGTTTTAATTTTGTTTACACCAGCTAGCACTAACAAAATTATATGCACGAGCAAGTTGTCAATCCGTCTTCTGTTTAGTTTCGCTGGACACTTTTATTCCACAAATTTGGCATATAAGTAGCAATTATATGATCAATAAATAACTAACTCAACGGTTATATGGCTCTTATATGATTAAAAGTCATATAAAAGCTATATAAGTCGCTATTATTCAGCTAGTTAGCTATAAAGTGGTCACGGCGATGATTATTATATGACTACTAAGTGGAGGCAGTTTCAGTTAAATGGCTTTTATATGGCTAAAAAGCTGAGTAATATGGGTCCAAATCGCGTTATATAAACGTAATTATTACGTTTTTATGACCAATTTCATAAGCTAAAAGCCTGAATATGTTACGTTTCCGCGACGATTATATGACGAAATTTTGCTAGTTGGGGACCTTCGCAAATACATAAAATGAATATATGTACTATGAAAGTATACTTTACTATAGTAGGTACTAAGAACTGAAGAAACAAGTTTGTGTCTTATTCTCAGATTACAAACCGGATTGCTGAAGTTTTAAAAACTGCATATTAAAGTATACATTTAGTAATTTTTTGGCGTAATAACTAATAACTTTAGGTAATGGTTTTTAAGGTCATGGTATATTTAGAGTACTCCTGCCGTGCAGACAGTCAGAACAATCCTATTTCATCCCTTAGGGGATGAATTACGAAAAATATGCTTTTCTTGTCTGTCTCTTTCAATTAATTCAAGTTTAAAATCTGCAAACTGTTTATGTGTCAACAGGAATTACCTAACACATTGTATTCTACTCTTTTATTCTTCAAAAAGCCATCAGCAGCACTTGACTACGTCGTTCATATTCATATTTATTTATTAGTTGGAACCATACTATGGTATTACAGATGTTCTTTAAATAAAGTCAGTACAACCATGGAGCCCCTTCTCCAATATATTATTAAACCGCGATTAGAATGGGATTCAAAAGTACTGTTGACACAACAGTGTATATGTCAATGTAGGATATATTTATAATTATATTAATATATTCATAGTTTAAGTGCAGAGATTTACAGATAATAGATTAATTAATCACTTACTAAATCTATAAACAACTATTTTCTTGATAAATGTTGTGTCATTTATTGTGTCAACGATACTTTCGAATCCCTTTCTGGTTCCGGTTTGATAATACAAGTTGTCTTGATATAGATTTTGCAATACGAGTAGGTAGGTATATGAATACGAGTATTTTTAGTTCCTAGGAAATTCCCGTTTGTGTACCAAAGGCAGCAATCTTGTTACCCATTCGATGTGATACGAGAGCAATCTTGCCACAAAAACATTTTACCATCATGCTGTAAAGATTTAAACTGGTTTTCACGGGGATTTTTTAATTATAGCTTGTTTTCTTCGAGAAACTTAAAGAAAATAATGTTCAGCGGTGGGATTTCCGTTGTTATGTTGAACTAAAATAAATATTTACTTTAGTGTTATGAGATTAGGTGGTAAGACGTAGGTACCAACGTTTCTGCTTTCCTAATAAATAAAGCACTAAATGAATCTAGGTTATCAATTGTTGAACCGCTCTACATCGTAGCTTCTTATTAACTGTACTTTATCTACATACAATCTAATGTGATAATCCCGTTTATTAATGAATTCTTAATAGGTGCTTCATAGCCCACCTAACGAAGACCAAAAGTTGCCTATCGGGGGAAATAACTCGTGTATAAGCGAATTTTGGCATAGTTGTAGGGAATGGTGTTTTAAACCACGTACTAAAAGTACTGGTGGTTAGGGGTGGAGCTAACGGGGGGAGGGGGGGGTGTAAAGGTCCTTATTTTTAATTTTTCGTAAATAACTCGTAAACCGTGGCTTGTAGCAAAAAACGTTCTAGTACATAAGTAATCTACATAAAATTCTCTACAAAAAAATGTACACATGTTTCCTCTAGGATCAATGTATCATGAGATAAGAAAGCAAGAAGATGGACACTAAAGAAACAAACATTTGTTTAAGTAGGTAAGGTATGGCACATACAGGATGCTCGTGAGCATTCCAAAAAGTTTAATGCTCAATTCCTGACCATATTTAGAGTCTTTAATGTTACATAAAATTTTCAGAGATAATCAACCCTTTTTTCGAAATAAGTTTTTTGACGTAACTCGTCATAAAACTTCTTTTTGATTACAATGCTACCAAAATGTGTTTTAATATTACCACACCTTTTGCCTGGCAATCAAAAAATGGGAATAAACTTGACGAAATAACCTGTCACTAAAAAAATATTAAAATAAATAATTTTAACAAATTGTTGTTGTGATAAAAAGTAATGGAAATGTTAAAAAGTATGCAAAAAGTATAAAAAAAAAGAGAAAAAAAAGTTTTTTTTTTGGTGGTATTTGATATTAGGTCTCATAATAATTTTTGTTTGTTTTGATGTCTAGAATGCATAGTTAAAATCTTTTGACGACGTTTATGAGAATATTTTAGGTTTAGAACATAATTAGAAATTTTATATTTACAAATAAGCATTCAGGGCGCCCCCGGGCGCGAGCATTTCAAAAGATTTTGAATATGCGTTCTAGACATCAAAATAAACAAAAATGATTATGAGACCTAATGTCAAATAACGCCAAAAACATTATTTTTTCTCTTTTATTTTAAACTTTTTGAATACTTTTTGACATTTCCAGTACTTTTTATCATAACAACAATTTGTTAAAATTATTTATTTTAATATTTTTTTTAGGGACAGGTTATTTCGTTAAGTTTATTCCCATTTTTTGATTGCCAGGCAAAAGGTGTGGTAATATTAAAACACATTGTGGTAGCATTGTAATCAAAAAGAAGTTTTATGTCGAGTTACGTCGAAAAACTTATTTCGAAAAAAAGGTTGATTATCTCTGAAACCAAGCCGAATCCAGGAAATTTTATTTAACATTAAAGACTCTAAATATGGTCAAGAATTGAGCCTTAAAATCTTTTGGAATGCTCGGGAGCATTCTGTATGTGCCATACCAACTTAAACAAATGTGTTTATTTCTTTAGTGTCCATTTTCTTGCTTTCTTATCTCATGACACATTGATCCTAGAGGAAACATGTGTACTTCTTTTTTGTAGAGAATTTTATGTAGATTACTTATGTACTAGAACGTTTTTTCCTATAAGCCACGGTTTACGAGTTATTTACAAAAAAATAAAAATAAGGACCTTTACACCCCTCTCCCCCCGTTAGCTCCACCCCTAACCACCAGTACTTTTAGTATGTGGTATAAAACATCATTCCCTACAACTATGCCAAAATTCGCTTATACACGAGTTTTTTCCTCTGAGTTTCCTTCGTTTGGTGTACTATCAAGTAATTTATTTTAAAATCATCAGTTCGAGCAAATAATTATTTAAAACAGAGAAAGGCCTCTAAGGTACCTACTTAATTTCGCAGTAGGATTATAAATATAGATGTCATATACCAAACAAAAATACGGAATTCAAGTAATGTTACTATTTAAAAACACAAATCAATACATTAAATAAAAAAATTTCATTTGTTTCACGAAAAAGATTATAAGATTTTTAATTAGTTTTATTTTTAGTTTTACCGTAAACTGATATGATAAACTTTTATTATAATTTGAATATTAGAAAATTGGCTGTTATATTTAGTTACCCTGAATAACATTAGCCTTTTTTTGAGACTTGTAACATGTCTTATTTATTGCAAATAAAAAGTTTTTTTTTTTTATAAGCGCCCTATAAAAAATCGAAGCCATCAAATTGCCACAGATTAGTATTGGTGCGTGCCTAGAAGGTTTGTTTTTATTAGAAGAGCATTGCCATGTTTAATGGTAATACTCTTTTAAAAGTCTATGATGTGTGAATATTGCATAATAATGAATTGAATAGTTCAATTTAATCCCCCAAAACCTGTTGCAGGTCGCCGCCGTGACCTAGTTCCCGGGGATGCGTTATTGATTTTATAGCTTTTAGGTATCCTACGATATACCGAGGAATGCCAGCTTGCCTGTAGTCGCTGTCTCACTCACTCACACTGATATTATCAGCCTATCTCAGTTCACTGCTAGGCCTCTCCTATTTAAATATGCGTACAGACGCATTAAGATGTAAAAATCCCCAGGATTGGCGACCGTAG
The DNA here is from genome assembly GCA_025490895.1 of Thaumatotibia leucotreta. NCBI lineage: Eukaryota > Metazoa > Arthropoda > Insecta > Lepidoptera > Tortricidae > Thaumatotibia > Thaumatotibia leucotreta. Next base: position 39,021 of record JALPQI010007197.1, on the reverse strand, counting down.
TAATGTGTCCACTATGACGACGCTGCTGCCCATCATCAATCTTCTATTAAGCAGGCCATACACGTAAGGGTGTACCTGACAGGTTTGCCTGTACAGGTCAACTGTTCAGGTAAACCGGAGCGTGTATGTTACAAAAACCTGCACAGTTCTTTAACATACACGCTCCGGTTTACCTGAACAGTTGACCTGTACAGGCAAACCTGTCAGGTACACCCTTACGTGTATGGCCTGCTTTATAGAATGGCCACTTCAATCCCTTAGTCGACTCTTACGATACCCGCGGAAAGAGATGGGGTGCTGACGAATGTATTCTTACTGCCGTCACCACACGGCAAACACTGATATATCAGTATCACAAATAAATGTAGGTATGTTACAATATGTAGGTACCGTAAAGTCGGGTTACATTAGCCCTAGGGGGTAACATTGCCCACCCAAAAAAGACCATCATAGCAAATTAATAATTAAATTAAAACAAGATTATTTGCTTGAAATCGTTTAGTTAAAATGTTAGATGCCATTTTTTTATTTATTTAAGTCAATTAAAGTAGTTTTTTTCGTGTGGACAATGTTACCCCCTAGGGCTAATGTAACCCGACTTTACCGTATGTTATTTTGTATACTTTAGGTATGTTATTTTGTATAATTATTGTATTACATATGTATATTATTATAATGTACATAGAATAAACCAGCCTTAAACTAAGCAAAGCTTAGGTCATGCCATGAGTAATAGGTGATAATACTTGAATGTACTTATTTCAAGAGATAAATAAAAACGAAATAAGATAAACAGAGACAATCTCAACTTAGAAAAAATGATTCATACTTACTTATTACCGAAATAAATGTCGTTACCGATATTCGAACCCAGTATATTCCGCTTCGTACTACCAACTTAAGGGTGGTTGCTGAGCCAGATTTACTCCTGCAAGTTTTGAAAGAAAACTATATACAAGAAAGTGTAGTAGTTACACTTACCTATATTTTCATCACACCTGTTCGATAAGTGCGCCAATACGCTGTGGTGATGCGGGCCGTAGGTGCGTCATTACGTCCTAGTAGGCCGTCAAGGATTTTCATACAACATTACGTCGCACTAGCGCGGTCCGGCGCACGCCGCGCGCCGCGCAGAAATTTCTTTTATGAAAATGATGAAATTAAGTCATCCCTGATTTAGACCATTAGAGAGTAGTTTTGTGAAAATATATTGTTTTATTTACTTTTTTGCACCACAGGTGTGATGAAAAACATTGTGTGTACCACGGGCGGTACAAGAATTATGAACTCGTGTGAAGTTTACTTTCACACTCGTTCGCAAATTCTTACTTACCGCCCTAAATACACAATGTACTATTGCGTCTCAAAATTTGCGGCAGTAACATGTATGTGTAAATGTGGCTCTTGTGAAAAAGGGTATAGATATTCAATATAGGTAAATGTTCTGACTTTTAGAGACTTTACATCTCTTGTTATTAATATTATATTTCAATTTACTTAAAATCAATTTACTTAAATTATTATTTGGTATTTATTTAAATTATTTATAAATTATATTTCAATTTATTTAAAATCAATTTAATGTTTTAGTTGTTTCTAATCTTACTACGTATATGGGGAAAGTTTCCATTCTGGAATTTACCGGGTACTAGTTGTAAGATGCCTATGATTATTTCAAAAATCAATTACGACAAGTTTCTTAACTAAGACCGTTCAAGAGCATGTTGCAATTCTAATTTGAATAAAGAATCATTTGACTTTATAACTGAAGAACACGATGTGTATGTGTGCACTTATATTAAACTTACACACTTTTTTACAAGCCTCGGGGAGTTATACGTTTTTTCAACAAGGCCACAGTTTTATTACGCTCTAAACATGCAATTGCGAGAGAAATGCACTGCGAAGGGAACTGAAAGTATCATTTTACAATGCGCAAAAAAATAGGTTAGTTAGATTTAAAAACATGTTGAGACTTAATTAATTGAATCAGGCGTTACTTTGCGGAAGTCCATATTAAAGGATGAACAATATTACTTTGCTTTTCCGTGATACAGAACGTGTAGTTAATTAGTGTAACCCGCTATAATTACCTGCGTATTTTTTGCATGCAATTAATTTTTTCACTCTCCCACCGCAAAAATAAATACGCAAATTACTATAACACCCACCACCAATAACACTATACTTAAAGTGGGAAAATTGATTGCATGCAAAAAATACGCAAGTAATTATAGCGGGTTACACTAATTAACTACACGTTCTGTATCGCGGAAAAGGAAAGTAATATTGTTCATCCTTTAATGTTGAGACTTTATTGATTCGTACTTAATACTTCCTAGTTCCATTCAAAAGCCAAGTATTTACTAAACTATTTTAATTAGTATGAAGGAATTCGTCACAAGAATCCACCAAAGTATGTTAATGTAAAACAAATTTCCGTGTTTAACTTCTAAAGCATTTTGAACAATTTTAACTATGGAATTAAAACTTCGTTCATAATGATAATTGTATGTATGGCAAGTATGTAAATTATTTATTGCAAACAAAACATAGATAAATACACAACACAACAACAGTAAAACGACAACCTGACCTGAACATGTAAGGGATTTTTTCTTTGAGCAAATGAGTGGACTACAGGAAACAAGAGGTAAACAAAAGAACACTTGTACATTCGGAATTATTTGAATATTGCCATATTTAATGTCTAATACTTGTGAATAACTAAAATGATAGAAGGGGTTTAGGCATCTACTGTCACGAAAACTAAGAACGTTGGATTTTGGGAAAACTTTGTATATTTCACAGGCTTCAAAGAAGGAGATGGTTCTAAATTCGGCTGCTTTAAAAAAAATACATATGTTTTCTCACTCGATGTCTCCGAGAATCTTAACCGATTTTAATTTCTTTTACCTTTGCACCAAGTTAGACGCTGACGATGGGATTTTGGAGAAATCGTTAAAAGTTTTATTTTTTAATATTTGGTGATTTTCTTTGGTACCTAACTACCACTTCAAAATAAATCAATTTATTTTACTTATCACAGACAAAAGCAGTAAAACAAAATATAATCACGGGGTTACACAAAAAACTAGCTACACAGGCACACATCCAATGTCAATAGACATTCCGGTTGTAGTCGACGGCTTCAAGGTTCTATTGTGAAATTCAATCACATGCAAGCGTTCGTAGGGAAACATTCGTATACTTTGGCAAAGCGTCTCTATAGTTACGCAACCTCAGATCTATAGCGATCATGATCATCATTATCAGCCTATGATAGTCCACTGCTGGACGTAGGCCTCTCCTACTAACTATGCGTATAAACGCATTAGGAGATAAATGCCCATAATGGCCACGCTGGGCGAGCGGATTGGCGATCGTAGTAATGTATCCACTATGATGACGCTGCTGCCCATCATCAATCTTTTATCAAATTAGTGGTCAGTGACACTTCAATCCCTTAGTCGACTCTTACGACACCCGCAGGAGGAGTTGGGGTGTTGACAAATGTATTCTTACTGCCGTCACCAGGCTATAGCGATCAATTCATGAAAATCCTCACCTTTGAATTTAAACTTTTGTGAGACGTAATAACTATTCCCCTTATTCATAAACGTTTGTTAACTTAACAAGCCGCTAATAGTAGTTCTGTCCCTTTTGCTCTTATGGACACATTGTTAAGACCGAAAGGGATAAACAATTATTAGCGGCTGTTAAGTTAACACACGGTTATGAATAAGGGGGTATAAATACATTAAACCGTTAAACTCACGTATATTTAAATAGTCACTACGCGCGATATGTTTCGGAGAGCTGCTCACTTTTCTTTCGTTTGTATAGTGTTGTAGATACGAGATTGAGTATTGATTGAGATTATTACTCAGTTGAGTATAATATAACGGTCATATTACACATAGCTACTAGTCTTGGATAAACATGTAAATAACGCACACCTTTTTACGACAAAAGCATCTTAGAATTTAGCTTTGGTATAAAAGAGAAATGTTCGTAAAATTTTTCACATTTATGTTGTACCAGCAAAACCCTTTAAAAGTATAAGATATCAAAACCATTTCTTTCACTCAAGTTTACGAGATTAGAGCTCGATGTTTATCGAAAATAATGTTAATGGTAATAGGTACAAGGAAAATCCCAACTCCTGACATTAGGTATGTAATCTTCATTTGCAAATTATTAGAAATATTTCTTGTCAATTTTATCTTGATTTTACCTTTGCTCTAACTTGTTATTTTTACTTAGCTATCCTCGTTCTGTCCAATATGATTCCTATACAACATAATTATCGACTCCTGTAGGCTTATGATGGTACCGTCTTTAATCGTTTGTCGTTGTTGCTGTCAGGTTCTAACAAGTATGTAAGTGCGAAAGTGATGCGTTGCACGATAAATAGATAAAACGGGACCATCATAAAGGTGCGGTTAAACTAAAAGAGCATTCGCTGTTCTAGCGCCCGTTCTAAGAAATCAACCAATCACGTTTGGCGGTACACAAAACGTGATTGGTTGATTTCTTAGAACGGGCGCTAGAACAGCGAATGCTCTTTTAGTTTAACCGCACCTTAAGCCAACTGGTCGCTCCGATATATCGTCTGACGACTGTCCCCAGGACGAGGCTATACGTATGTATAATCATTCATCAATATCATCATAAAGGAAAACTTATCTATGGTATCGTTCCATACCTGTGGTTGCTAATGCCTCTGACCGTGAATGTAAAAGGTTAACGGGTGGTTATTGTATCGGCTGCAACGTCAATGTCTCTCCATGTTTCCTTATCTCCTTTTCGCTATTACCTATTGCGTCAAGTTGGTATTTATAGGTTCTACTTTCCGCATATTTTATCTATTATTTAGCCTTATTGATGGTTATATACTATTTCTCTTTTTCCTCTAGTGCAATGAAGGAAAATTATAGAATCAGCAATTCAAAAATGCAGGTTGAAATTGAAATACAGGCATTCGGAATTTTGACCTGCATTTTTGAATTGCGAATTCAGTAGGTACTCTTACCAAATTTAAATTTTATGTATCCATTCTTAACGTTTTCGAAAATCATACCTTTTTTACCTTCACATCAAATCACACATTATCTACCTTTTACAGCTGGACTTACTGCTGGACATATGCTTCTCCTACTACTAATGTACATGGACCCATTAGGAGGTAAGGCCGATAATCGTCACGCTGGACTAGCGGGTTGGCGATCGCAGTAGTGTGTGCATTATTATGACACTGCTGCCCATAGTCGATTTTCTACAAATGAATGGTCTTTGGTCCGTGATATGTTAATCCCCCAGCCAACTCTTACGACACCCACGTGAAGGGTTGGAGTGGTAACCAATGTGTTCTTTCCGCTTTCACCACGCTGCTTTACCTTATTCGTATGGAATGTCACTTCGTCAAAATATAAAGACCAAGGGGTCAGGGCTATATTTAACAAGTAACTTATGAGTTTGAATGTAAACAAGCTTAGGTACATCAGGATGAAATATTCCGTGATTCTCAAAATAAATATGTCGGAAATCATTCAAAACTGAGTATACTACAAATAACTAACTAACAAATATGGGTATTCTTACCCATATACATATCCCCCCTCAGACGTTAGGTGATCTTGGTCGTTTTTCTTTCGTATATCTAATATTTATAAGAATTCATATATTTAACGCTGGATTCGTTAGGTAGGTACAAACAAAACTGGCGATATCATCACCTACAGTCCTACAGACAATGAAGATCCGTGACTTATCGAATCGCATCCTGCCAAAAAGTTTCCATTACACTAACAGTGTTTCCTCATTGTATTGCTAATTAAATTCTTTGTACGAAATACGACCTGAATTCTTACCATGAGTCGGCGTGAGCAAATTGTATGGACGGTGGAATTTACATTCTATGCCTCTCGCTTGCATCAACACGCAAGTACAAGTGGGATGCACAGAAAGTACCTAAGTTAAGAACGCAAACGGCAACGTTTCTAGACGTGACCAAGTTATGGTAGAGTCTGGAGCGTGAATCAAAGTCCTGACTCCTATGTAAGTCAATGACCAACTTGGCTCAAGGAATCAAAGGAGTTAGCCTCCGTCATCCGAGTTGTAGTCAAGTCGGCAATCGCTAACGCTTAGGAGCGTATCGTAATTTTCTCTCCCCGTCTTTGATATTAGTGCGACAGAAACAATTGTGTTTCGGCGGCGACTGAGCGTTAGCAATTGGCTTTGGCTACGCACCCAGCTGTTGCATCTTGTGTTGGTACAACAGTGTTCACTAGAATGAGCGAAGCTGTGTAACTGGCCCCATCAACATTATACTGATCATTAAAAAAACTTAATTTGTACTAAGTCATTTTTAGGGTTTGTCTTGGGTCACTGCAAAATAGATTTCCATTGATTTCCAGAAAAACATTGCGAAGCAGTTTTTTAAGAGAGATTTAAATATAATGAACTTTAACCCGCCTTCTTCATTGGCATAATTCGTACATTGGTTCCACTTTCAGACCATTATTCTAGGCGTAAGTATTCACATTAACAATTTAATGAAATCCTTTCTCATATCTTAAAATCAGATCAGAATAGAAAAACAGATCACATTATCTAAGCATGTACATGATCATGCAGCGACCATCATCCGGAATAGCCATCTGAAACATTCTAATAGAGATTTCTTGGCCGATATCACTTATCAACATGTTTCCATTGAAGATCCACAAGTGTTCACTCAAATCTATTTTTATTCCGATAATTCGCGAATAGCACTTGAGAAGGATTTATTTTTGTTCAAAGGGACCGATTTATCACATCATGACTAAGTACCGTCACATGCTTTCAATTTAGAACCGGTCATGTGAGGATGACAATATGATTATAATATTGGAGATACTGCTATTGGTATTGAGAGCGGTACTCAAGCTGTCTAAATGTCATCTAGATAAGGCTGTTGCATTTCATTTTGGTGAACTTTTGTAGATATGTTTTGGTTTGATGTTTATCATTGCATGTATTTAGCACAAGTGATGAATGATTACTTCAAGATAATTTTACATCAAAATCTTAGAGGAAATAATAAACAATAATTTTAGGTATTGTATAAAGCAGGACAAAATTAAAAAAAACATAATTACTTATTCCTTATGTATAGTTTTAAGTAACCTGTCGCAGCTACGTACACAAAGTAAATGTTACTTAAACTTAATTTTCCTGTTTTGTATATCAATAATAATTAACGAATTAAAAATTCGACGCAGCGGGTACTTCACAAATAAATATCAAACTATTTGTATTTCTGCAAACTCTTAACTTTTCATAAATTACATTATAAAAAGATGTAAGAAATAATTTGCGATCATATCGTGTATGCAATTGAACATAAGATGTACTTACACTTATGCAACCACAAAACTATATCAAGTACTTAGGTATGCAAGATTCATTAACTTAAAGTCATTTATTCATTAGACGGTTTATATACCTGTTCATAACCTCCATTATTTAAAAGAAGGAAGTAAAATGAGTACCTAATACACTTGGTTTAAGATAATATTACTTCCTTATTTTTAGTAGTATTAAATAAAAATACGCCAATTAAGTTTCCACCTGTCTATTCACTGTCTATTCTATCAAGGACGCCTGTCACTAATGTAGTTGAAAATAAAAAAAATCTTTACAGTAGTACACTTTTGACAGACCACATGTTACGAGGGGATATGAATGATGCTGAAAACACAAATTTCGTGCACAATTTTGACAACCCTATTCGAAAGCATGCGAATGCTTTACTCGTCAAATGTCAAATGTCTTAGGATGTGCTCCATCTGTGCGACGATGTACTATTATCTATTCTATGACCTGACCCAACAGATTCTTCTCGATTTGGGATTTCCCTTATCAGTCATTTCTCATCTTTTTAATACCAAAAGATTTCGTTTCTGATATGAAGATATAGGTAACTAAACATTAAGTAAATATGTCTATGTCGTAACTAGCAGATAAGACCACTAAATTAAACGCTTGTAGACGTCTCATACGCAAATATTACGCAAGAAAAGGCTTAAAGACAAACCAGAACATAATTGTCAGGTAATAAGGCTCACAATTAATTGATAATTACTTTACAAGTTCTGAGAGGTGTCATGTTTGAACAGTCTAGTTTTTGTGTCCATTAGTGTTCTTGCTAAGTTGGTACTAGGGTTGTCACTACTACCACTGTCCCTTATAATTTTTCACATCATCAGCCTATGATAGTTCACTGCTGGACGTAGGCCTCTCCTATTAACTATGCGTATAGACGCATTAGGAGGTAAATGCCCATAATCGCCACGTTGAGCAAGCGGATTGGCGATCGCAGTAATGTGTCCACTATGATGACGCTGCTGCCCATCATCTTTTATCAAATAATGGTTAGTGACACTTCAATCCCTTAGTCGACTCTTACGACACCCGCGGGAGGAGTTGCGGTGGTGACTAGGGAAGGGTTCCGGTTCTGAATTTGTATAGTAAAAACGGGGAATTCCTGGCTCCAGTACTATATTTGTATAGAAAGCCAGTACCGGCCACCCACCCTAGTGGTGACAAATGCCTGCCGTCAACACACGGGTTAATATATTTTTTTATAATTTTAACCCTGTTCTTATATTTTTTTAGTATTGTAATTCAGTTTGTGGTGTTTTCTTGCAATTTGACATAAGAATAAGTTTAATACATTAATGAAACGCTACTGCGTTCACTGAATTACGTGCTCATTTGTTTATTTTGCTTGTCAGGTATTTTAATAAGTACCTAACAAAAAAAAGCAATAGAGAGATAAATTGCCAAGTTCGACGATAAAATTCAAAAATGTAATATGCTTTCTTATATTATATTATAATATGTTAGATTTGGCAATCTTTGGGGGAGGCCTATGTTCAGCAGTGGACGTCTTTCGGCTGATATGATGATGATGATGATGATGATGATAGATTTGTATATTGAGACAAATAAAAGAAAGCGTGCTGGATCGGCATAAAAAAAATAATGTGAAAAACCTCCCCAGGCCGGTAAAATAAATGAAAAAAAATTGTCTGATTCGGCCGTGTGGTGACGGTCGTAAGAGTACATTTATCACCACCCCAGCTCTTCCCGTGGGTGTCGTAAGAGTCGACTAACAGATTTGAAGTGTCACTGGCCATTTAATTATTGAAGATTGATAAAGGGTATGTTCGGTGCAATGCACCTTCAACACGTTTTGTGCCGCGTGCGGCGCGTGCGCCGGCTCAGCAGAATACGCGTTGACCAATAGTTCGCAATAACCCAAATTCAGTGCACTTTTCGGATCCGAACCGGCCGGGTGCATTCGACCAAACATTAACATTTTCAACATATTTTTAAACATTCATACAACTTTAATATTCATTAATTTAACACTTTAAGAACAATAAACATTTTCTCTACTTTCCTCTCGACTTTTAACATTCATCGCGAGCCCGCACCCGCACATGGTCCTTCGAACTTAGGGCCTCGCGCGTTTTGATACCGTGGTTGATAAAGCCGTGTGAGGTGAACGAACTTTCAACGAGTGAGTGCTGCAGCGATCGGAGCCATTGGGGGAGAGGAGTAGCAGAGTCTCAACAGTAACAGTGGTGGTATTGGCAGTAACAGAGCAACGCAAGGAGATATTCAAGTAAGATCTTTCCTTATTATACTGCACCTTCGTCAGTAAAGATGGCTTACATTCAGCGTCAAGGAGAGATTCAACAACGGATGGAGACATCTTTCTCTAACTTTAAGAAAGATAGCTCGACTCGAAAGGCGAAGCATGAATATTTTAAAACACGTTTAGACGAGTTAAGCGAATTGTGGAATGAGTTCCAGTTTAACCACGAACAGATAAGTATGGTAGAGAGTCGTTCCAATTCGTATTTCACGGAAAGAATTTATGAGAGTACAAAGGAAACGTATACTAGTTTCCACGCGAAGCTGACAGCAGGGTTGCAAGGACTACAGGAGAAGAGCTCCGAAGCCAAGATCGACCTGAATCCTTCAGATACGAGCGCATCTACAACTCTCAACAAGGACCTGGTAGATACATCCGCTAAGAGCGATAAGCCAGCATCCAGCGCCGAGGTAAGAGATAAGGAATTGGGTAAACAACAGAGGGGAACAGAAAGTAAGATGGACGAAATGATGCGCAAACAGCAAGCCAACATAAAAGCTTTCGCGCGGACCGTGAATAGCATTCAGATTGATTTATTAGAGGAGAAATGGGAGCTCGAGGATGCTCTCAAGTCACTGGAGGCTCGATGGTCAGTTATCGATAATTTGCATTGGGAAATGGAAAGCGAAGGCCCTCAAAGCGATTCAACGTATGAAGGTATGTTTAACATGCACGAAAAAACTTACAACATGATGAAGAAAAACATTAATAAAAAGGTATGGTCAGTGAAACATAAAGTAAAATCAACACCTGTCTTAGACATTCCTATATTCTTTGGGAGTTATAATTCTTGGGTATCTTTCAAAGATTTATTCAGTGAGGCAATTCATAACAATTCAGCTTTATCAAACGCTCAAAAAATGCAATTTTTAAAGTCAAAAGTAAAGGGAGAAGCGGAAAGGCTAATTCAACATCTTCAGATAAGTTCGGAAAATTATTCAGTATGCTGGGACATACTTAACAATAGATATAACAACACCAAATTAATTTTTAACTCTCACCTTAACATATTATTTGGGCTCCCTATAATGCAACAACAGTCGTTAGCTCAGATAAAGAAGCTGCATGACACCGCGACTGAGTGCCTGCATGCAGTCAAGAATCTGGGAGTAAACATCGATACGTGGGACCCGTTGGTGATTTACATTTTAACCCAAAAACTAGACCCAGAAACGCATAAGGACTACATAGAATCATTGAAGAATTCAAGGGAATTGCCGGTGCTAAAACAATTCTTTGATTTCCTAGAAGGAAAGTTTACGAGTCTAGAAACATCCCGCAGGAAGCAAGAGGCTACAATCAACAGATCGAACTTTAACAACACGAAGAAACCAAATCAGTCATACAATAATCGACCGTATCACAACAACATTAGTGGCACCAACAAGGGCTACGGAAATGTAACAGTTGCGAAAACTATGCGCGTTTCAAGTATAAAATGTCCGTTGTGCAAGTTTCCGCACGGGATCTACAGCTGTCGACATTTTTTGCAGATGCCGGCAGAAAAAAGACTCCAAACGGTCAATAAACTCGCTTTGTGTATAAATTGCTTATTTAGTCACAATGGAAATGCTTGCAATTCGAATAAAACATGTCAGAGATGTTCGAGTCAGCATAACACATTAATGCACGAGGCATGTGCAAGAAATGCAACATCAACAGCTCAGCCATCGACCTCAACTTATGCAACGAATGCAATTACTTCAAATACTGAAAACAATAGCGTAACAAACATTTCACAAACTTCGTTTTGTGAAACTTTACTAGCTACCGCTATGCTGAAAACGCAAGCCGCGGATGGCACCTACCACACCTTTCGGGCCCTGGTCGACCCAGGCAGCCAAATTTCACTTATAACAGAACGAGCCGCTCAAATACTTAACATAAAGCGAGACAAGTGTTCTGGCGTCATCTACGGAATAGGAGAAAAAGAAAACGACTGCAAGGGCAAGTTGAAAATACAATGCATGTCGATGTACAATAATTTCACATTTAATGCAAAAGTCTTTATAATGAACAGAGTGGTGAAAAACATACCTGGCGAGACCTTTCCAAAACCTTCGTGGCCTATGATCCAGGATCTTAACTTGGCCGATCCGGACTTTAACGTTAGTCGTCCGGTAGACCTGCTTTTAGGGTCGGTGGTACACGCTCAGATCATTTTAGAAGGAAAAATAAAAGGTGAAAACGAATAGCAGCCCTTAGCGCAAGAGAGCCAACTCGGATGGCTTTTGAGTGGAAACGACGAGGAAGAGCTAGAGACCTACCATTGTAATATAGTAATTAACAACTTGGAGGAGATACAACAGTTTTGGGAGGTAGAAGATATAGCAGAAGAAAGGAATTTATCACAAGAAGATATGGAATGCATGAAACATTTTGAAGAAAACACGAAGAGAACAGTTGACGGTCGGTACGAAGTGCGTATACCTATGAAGCCGAATTTCGAAGACAAATTAGGTGAATCTAGGACAAAAGCAATCGCTCAATTTAAACACTCGGAGAAAAAGCTTCAGAAGCATAGTAAATTAGCGGAAGCATACAGAGCGTTCATGAAAGAGTACAGCGACTTAGGGCATATGAAAATTGCCGTAAAGGACAACACAATAGAGTACTTTCACCCACATCACATTGTGGAACGCGCAGAATCACTTTCTACTAAGTACCGGGTTGTTTTCAATGCTTCTAGCAAAACATCAACAGGATACTCCTTAAACGACTTGATGTACAGAGGCCCAAATTTGCAAAAGGATTTACAAACATTATTACTTAAATGGAGGCAGTACGAGTTTGTGTTCTGCGCCGACCTAGAAAAAATGTTCCGACAAATCCTCGTCCACGAGGATGACCAGCCCCTTCAAAAAATCATCTGGAAAGATGAGCACGGGGCGCTAACACCATTTCAGCTTACTACCGTGACATACGGAACAAAAAGTGCAAGCTATTTAGCCATTATGACGCTAAAAAGGCTGGCGCGTGACGAACGAGAGAACTACCCAGAAGCGTCCAAAATTTTGGAAGAATCATTCTATATGGACGACCTTATACATGGGTCGCACTCTATACAACAATCAATAAAGCTGATTAACGACATAACCGAATTATTAAAAACAGCAGGATTCAACCTGCGGAAATGGTCGTCGAATAAACAAGAAGTGTTGGAACACATACAAAACAAGCAAGATGAGCAGAACTTGTTAATCAATTTTAAACAAGATGACATATCTAAAACACTCGGATTATGTTGGAATTCCGCAGAGGACAGTTTCACCTTTCAGTGTAAGATTGAGAAGCGGAAGAACAAACCAACAAAACGAACACTCTTATCTGATATTTCCAAGCTCTTTGACCCGCTAGGCTGGCTCGCCCCGCTTAGCACCAAACTCAAAATACTATTCCAGAAAGTTTGGAAACACTCAATTCACTGGGATCAGCCAGTACCAGATGAAATATGCATGGAATGGTCCAAAATACAAGACGACATATACCTAATCAATGAATGTAAAATACCTAGATGGCTATTATGTAAGCTAAATGACACTATTCAACTACACGGATATTGTGACGCATCGCTGGAGGCGTACGCCTGTGTGGTATATGCACGAATTGAACAACAAACCAACCCCATTCTCGTCGCAGCGAAAACAAAAGTCGTCCCAAGCAAGAAACAATTAACACTTCCGAAGCTCGAGTTATGTGGAGCGCATCTACTATCGAAGCTGATGGCAAAAATTACAACATCTTTACAACAGCATACAGTACAAACATTCGGCTGGTGTGACTCTAAAATTGTTCTTGGATGGTTGCAAGGTCAACCCAGCCGCTGGAAACCATTCGTCGCTAACCGCATAGAACAAATAAAACAGGTGATGCCCGAAGAACAATGGCGTTACGTAAAATCGTCAGAGAATCCCGCGGACGCTGCAAGCAGAGGGCTAACAGCATCGCAATTGAAAGATAATTCTCTATGGTGGTCAGGGCCGACTTGGTTAGCCGATTTTCAGAGAGAGCTTGAAAGTTCTCATAAACAAACATATACTACAACAGAAGAGGAGAAAAAATCGTATACATCAAATATAGGGCAGAACAATAACGAACATAACATAATACACAACTTATTAGAAAAACATAGTTCAATTACCAAAGTAACAAGAATCGTGGCCTACATACTGAGGGCATTCACTTTGAAGCGTAAAGGCTTACCAAGCTATCTCACATTACAAGAGTTGAAGAAAGCAAAGTTAGCTATAATTCGAAGCGTTCAAAACAAGGAATTAGGAGCGGACATTGAACATTTACGGATAAACAACAAAGTCGAAACAAGGAGCAAACTTTTCTCATTATATCCATTCATGGATAACAACAGCATCCTTCGAGTGGGGGGTCGCCTCGAAGAAGCCCATTTACCTTACGAAATGAGACATCCAAAAATCATTCCTAAGAAATCACGTCTTGCTACGCTACTAATAGAAAGCGCTCACTTGGAAACATTTCACGGAGGAGCCAAGCTAACTGCAAGCAAACTGCGAGAGGAGTACTGGGTGATCGGCGGGAACAACAGGGTCAAACAACAAGTTAGAAAATGCATCAAATGTCAAAAAATCGATGGGAAAAAACAATACCAGCTGATGGGCGATCTACCAACAGCTCGTGTAAATGAAGCAAAGCCATTTTTTCACACTGGAGTCGATTACACTGGGTTCGTCGACATAAAAACAAGCAAGGTACGAAACAGCAAAACATTGAAGGGTTACATTGCAGTTTTCATCTGTATGGTCACCAAAGCAGTACATTTAGAACTTGTAACAGAATTAACAAGCTCAGCATTTCTAGCAGCTCTAAGGAGAATGGCCGCCAGAAAAGGGGCTCCGAAACACCTATACTCAGATCAAGGAACCAACTTTATCGGCGCCAATAATATTTTGAAGCAACAGTGGAAAGAAATTCAAAACACATTCGACGATAACTTCCTAGCAAAAATCGCCGAAATGGAGATCGAGTGGCATTTTAATGCCCCGTCCTGGCCTAGCGCTGGCGGGCTCTGGGAAAGAGCAGTCAGAAGCCTAAAACATCATTTAAAACGAGTAGTGGGTGAACAAAAACTTACTTACGAACAATACGCAACAGTTTTGGCCCAATTGGAAGCTTGTTTAAATTCCCGCCCACTATGCCCCCTGACCGAAAACATTGACGACTTAAATACACTGACTCCAGCCCACTTCTAACAAGGTAGAGCAGGAGTCACATTAATGGAAACATACGAAGACGCACGCACAAAATGGAACTTAACACAAAAAATATTCAGTGACATTTGGAGAAGGTGGAAGTCTGAGTACTTAACTCTGCTTACAGCAAGGCAGAAATGGTGCGATCCTCAGAAAAACCTAGAAATAGGGGACATTGTGGTCATACATGAAGATAATTTACCAGCAGGGAAATGGGCGCTAGGGCGAGTAATCGACGTACACGCAGGACAAGACGGATATGTGAGAGTTGTAACCCTAAAAACGGAAAAGGGAATACTGAAAAGACCCGTAGTTAAGCTCTCCGTTTTGCCCCTAGAAAAATCTAAACAAGAGGAGGAACCCGCCGAACAAAGTTTCTCAAAACAAAAACAAACAAGAAAACCAGCAAAAAGAGGACACATGGCAACGTTGTTGATGATGTTCATTTATTTGCTCACATTTTTAGCATCTGGAAATTGCGTCCAAATGACGTCTATCAATGAAGGTCAAGGATTGTACTTTGACAAGCTAGGAACAATGCAGCTAGTTCGCGATGAATGGAAATTAGTCGCATACCACGATATGAGTCCTTTCTGGGAAGGTGTTTCGGCTTACAAAAAGTACAACGAACAATTGGAAACCATTTGTAAACAAGTAAGCAATCTTTCGCACTGTGACGTCATACTTCTTCAATTAAGACATTCATACGATGAACTACAACATTATAATAAAGTATTATCCAGACATCATTCCATCATTGTTTTAGCAACAAACAAGAAAGAGACGGGGATTTTTCAACGGAGTCGGGAATCTAGCTAATTCATTATTCGGAGTCTTGGATGACCGCTTCGCTCAACAGTACCAAAATGACATTAGTAGCATCAAAAGCAACGAAAAACATATCGTCACTATGTGGAAAAACCAAACATCCATCGTGGAAGCCGAATACAACATGCTCCAGCGAACAAAAGAAACCATACAAAAACAGCACAAGTTAATACATCAACATTTACTTTCTCTAGAAAAGGGCACCACAGCCATGGAGAAAGAGATAACAGTCGCAGAGAGCCTGTCTCAATTTACAGTTGTAGCCATGGCCGCAAACAATTTATTAACCCACCTTAGAACAATACAAGACATGTTATTAGACACCATAACTAACATTTATAATGACAGGATGAATATACATATTATTAGCCCAGAACAACTACAAAAAGAATTAAACATTATTTCCGGCCAACTTCTAAATGATCTTACCCTACCAGTCGACAACACACAAACAAACCTACAAAGCATCTACCAAGTATTAAAGGTAAAAGCAAGAATGACCGACCAATATATGATATTTGAAATTCGTATCCCATTGATTACACGTGATCGTTACGACCTTTACAGGATTATTCCGGTCCCGCATAGCTTAGGCAGAAACATGATATCTGTTGTGCCCATAGAAAAATACGTAGCAATGAACTTTCAAAAGGACGCCTACATGCCAATACAGGAAAAAGATCTTGAAATTTGTACGATACGAGATATGTCCACGTACATGTGCTCCCTTAAGGTACCAATATACAAAATGAGCACCGACCAAGATCTGTGTATACAAGACGAAAAGGTAAATTTACAATGTAAAACAAGCATAGCCGCGTGCCAGAACAAGTGGATTAGTTTATCAAAGTCAAATCATTATTTCTATTTCTGTTGCGACCGGTGTCAGTTACGAACAATTTGCACCGATCAAGTTACATCACAAACATTAGTACGCGCCAATATTATTTACATCGAGGAACATTGTGTTGTAAAAACAGAAAACTTTGCAATTCACACGCATATGAACATGCAAAGCAGAACAAATTTAAAGTACACCATAGCCGCACCAGAAATCGACCCAATAAACCACATAATAAACATTACTATAGAAAAATTCGAAAACAGCAGTTTGATCTTTAAGGAAACTGACGAAGATAAAAACATAGAAAAAGAAATAAAAACGCTAAAAGAAATTCAATTTCCCGACGAGACCAACTATACTATACATAATGTACACCACTACACTGCCATATACTGCCTCTTTATCATGATTATTATTATGGCAGCTATATTAATTTGCCGAAAAAATAATTGCCAATGGAAACTTCTAAGACCTCCGGCAACTACTGCAAATCCAGAGGAACGAGCAGCAACAGACAGCATCTCCATGAGACGCCAAGAGCACCGGCCGCCGCCGCCGCCGCCGCCGCCCCGAGCGAGCGCGAGCGCGGTCTCCACGCCGTGTAGTGTACGTCGTACCAGCACCGGTAGCATGAGTGATGACAAGTGTAGTGTTAGTGCGCGATATCGAGCGAAAAGTGTGAGTGAGGGAGAAATAAGCAGTGCGCGAGTGAAAGTGCTCACATCTCACAATCACGAGATGAGTAGATCAACGTATATGGACAGGGGAAGCTCCCCAATTTTAAGAAAAATATCATTCAATGAATAACATTTTAATTTAAGTTGATTGTTCAATCATCTTGTATCATTCTCTTAATTCTTCATCTCATCGTTTGCCCCCCGCAAGATGTTCGGTGCAATGCACCTTCAACACGTTTTGTGCCACGTGCGGCGCGTGCGCCGGCTCAGCAGAATACGCGTTGACCAATAGTTCGCAATAACCCAAATTCAGTGCACTTTTCGGATCCGAACCGGCCGGGTGCATTCGACCAAACATTAACATTTTCAACATATTTTTAAACATTCATACAACTTTAATATTCATTAATTTAACACTTTAAGAACAATAAACATTTTCTCTACTTTCCTCTCGACTTTTAACATTCATCGCGAGCCCGCACCCGCACAGGGTAGCAGCATCATTATACTGGAATGGACACACTACTGCGATCGCCAACCCTCTTGCTCAGCGTGCCGATTTTGGGCATTGGAAATAGGAGAGATCTTTGTCCAGAAGTGGACTGATTAAAGGCTGATGACGTGTCTCGTTAAAAACAGACAGGGCATTCAGTTGCTAGTTGGTTAAAAATATATAAAACTAGCTACGTCTTTTAGACGCCCTGTAAAGCAAGGTTTAGAGTTTGAGTTGATTTTTCTGAATTAAAAAAATATATTAAAAAAATTACTACACAAATGTTATTAAAGTATTCATGATTTTTTTAATGATTATTTCTAATTCTAATCTACTTTATCTAATAAGATTTATTGTTTAATTTTTTATTTTATTTTATAATAAGTTGTATCTATGTACACCTGCAAAGGTAGAGATTGGTGCTCCTACTAAAGTATTTAAGTGCAACGACAACAGCAAAATGTTACCCATTTCCACATGCAAAATAAATCATTTCATTTCATTTAAACTGATTTGAAGGTAGGTATGTATTTGTTACTTGTTTTAAAAATCCGTAGAACATTCCAAACGGAAAATTTGATATGTAGGAAATTTTACTTATGTAGGTACAAATATTTTTAACTTGGCATTTGGTTTATATATTTGTCATGGTATTAACCTACGTGGTTGGGGAATTGTTGATGTCATCGTCAACATCAGATACAGTCATTCTCGTCAATCAAACAACCGGAAAGTGCTAGAATTTTTCGGTTGTTTCAAGTCTACCACATACTTATATATGTAGAGTAATAATATATCATAGAAGGATACAGTTATATTATACACGTACATAACTGAAAGTTGGTGAAGAACTAAGTTTCACAAAGAGATTTAAGTCATTTCAAGTTTTAGTTTAAAAAAATATTTAGGACTTTTGAAGCAATTGTGAAAACACAAATCAAATTATTTATTAACTAGGTAAATATTTTGATTTGTACTTTTAGCCGCGAAAGCTGAGCGAGTGGGTTCGATTCCCACCTCGGACGTTGGTGATCTTGGTCTATTTTTCTATGGTGTATGATATCCAATATTTATAATTTAGCACTCTGTTAATTATATTTACTCCTTTCAGTGCTCATAATTGGCTTGTGATTTTTACTAGTTATTAGCCTATGTAAATGCGGCGCGGCGTGTGAACGCAATCTCAAGGCTTGATAACGGAGACCTAGGCTCTCCGAAACATGTCGCGCGTAGTGACAAAATACACATGAGTTTAACCGTTTAAATATATTTCTTTATAGTTACTTATTATTATTATGTCTGAGTTTAAGTTCCTAGTACATAATTGCGAACGAAATTAACAAAAAGATCTTTGTAGATTTACCCCCTTATTCATAAACGTCTGCTAACTTAACAAGCCGCTAATAATTGTTTGTCCCTTTTGCTTTTATGAACACATTGTTAAGACCGAAACGGACAAATGATTATTAGCGGCTTGTTAAGTTAACAAACGTTTATGATTAAGGGAGCTAGTTAATAAACCTCATTTAACTAGAGTGAGAATTAGTGGTGGCATTAGGTGAACAGAGACTGGTGAAGCCATTGTTTAACTCCTCTGCTCCCTGTTCAATGAATGCCACCAAAATTGTAACCCTACTTATTACTTAAATAGGGCGTGAGTGCGCGTAGTAGTGTCCGCGAAGGTGTTAAAAACTTATCCCCTTATTCATAAACGTGTGTTAACTTAACAAGCCGCTAATAATTGT
The DNA here is from genome assembly GCA_025490895.1 of Thaumatotibia leucotreta. Classification (NCBI taxonomy): domain Eukaryota; kingdom Metazoa; phylum Arthropoda; class Insecta; order Lepidoptera; family Tortricidae; genus Thaumatotibia; species Thaumatotibia leucotreta. The sequence continues at coordinate 19,500 of JALPQI010007197.1, read as the reverse complement.
TTGTCCCTTTTGCTCTTATTGACACATTGGTAAGACCGAAAGGGACAAATAATTATTAGTGGCTTGTTAAGTTAACCAACGTTAAATAAATAAGGGGATTAGTTTATTGCATGGGCATTCATATTCAGTGGCGGATTAAATTAACAGTAGAAGAAGCATAATATTATGCTGCGCTTCAATGCTAAAACTTGAGTAAGCAAAAAAATAGACGAATGCCTATTCGTCAAAAAAAAAATAGACAAATATCTGAACAGATCTGAATTTAACATCCGCATTTCCGCAAGAACGGCTAAACATGCCGCTAGAAAACGACAATTTTCTTTCAAGGATATTTTTTGAAATACTTGTAATTATACGAATATAAGAAACCAAAACTGATTAATCCCGCTCTGTTCATATTGGGAAAATTGAGGTTCGTCAATAAAGTTTGATCAACATTCAAAAGGCAAAGGACCCCGGACCAAAAGTATGGAAAATGAGGTTTCAGTCAAATTTAAGTGCCCTGAACAAAAAACGAATCAATTGTTTAAATAAATAGACCCGAAGTAGAACTAAGTAGGTACTATACTTTGCTATCTGGTACAAAATCGAGCAGAACATGGAAAGGGACCGGAAACCGTGGTAGCAGCCATAGAGTTTTTTGTTCAGGGCACTTAAATCTATAACATATCAAAATTTCAGCAGATTTGACTGAAACCACATTTTCCATACTTTTGGTCCGGGGTCCTTTCTGCATAGTCAAAAAGATATATTTGGAGGCAAAAACTAGCTACGTATCTCTGGAAATCACTCCAGCGTTATATGCATTTTTGTTCCAGGAGCGACGATGTGGAGGTTGTCTCTTTAAATTGTTTTCTTGTTGCGAGTATCTACGATATTTTCTCTATTTAACAAATTTTAGCAATATCCACTACTAGAATATAACTGAAGCCAGCAGATCAGAGTGCCTTTGAATAGCGACCTTGCAAATCATTTACAAGTAATATTTTTGTAAGTTGTATTAGGTAGGTAACTACGTAACATAGAAACCGTTAAAGAAAACCATTGTAGTTTATTTCGTTACATCGCGAATTCCAAAGCAATGAGAAAAATGCTTTATAAAAATCTCTTTTCTTTGTCTTATTTCTAGCATTAGGTATGTAGAAACAGTATTATTATATACAATACAAAATTGTTCTTAGAAAATAACACGCAAACTTTAAAACGTAACAACAGGAGGTTTTGTCGCTAAAAAGTATTATATTCCAGGCAATTTTTGGTATTATATACCGTACATAAAAGTTATAGTTAGTGATGAATCGTGCCTGATAAATTCCCAATCTTACTATGGGGAAAGTTTCTGTTTGGGAATATTCCCCATACCTACTGTTTTGGGTTAAGTTACCGGAAACGACCCATCACTAGTTACAAGTTATAAACAATTAATCGATGTCAAAAGTACACTGAACAAAAAACACGCCATGGTCATCGGAGACCTTTGTTATTTTTTTGTTTTGTATGAGTATGTGACTTCATTTTTTTGTTGTAAAAGAAGTTCAAAAGACTCTTAATACTTAATTGAGTTAAGCAGTTTGTCATCTTAGTTATATTATTCTAGCAATGTTGATTTAAAACTGTCTTCTGCTTTAAAAATAAATAAAAGTAGTAAGTTGCATTACCGAAGCAATGAGTAGATATTAAAATGTATTATGCTTTATTATTTGACAGAAAATATCAGATTCCGTAACGTACCTGCCTAATTTCATTAGATCGTAATAATTTTCGGCTTTAGTTACTAATCAATTGCCATCGAATACATATTATTTTATTACTTTCAACATAGTTCAACATTTAGTATCACAATGATTGAACTAGTGCCTTTATTAATTGAGTAGAAATATATATAAATCTCCTCTAGGTATATCCGAATATAATATTAGATGAATATTTGTAGTTAAATATTTCTGAGTTACCTAATAGATACATATTTTTATTTTAGTTTAGATATATTTAATGAAAGTAAAGGAGTATTTTTTAATTCAATGTTGTCTACTGCAAAATTTAACGAGTATAAAATAAATGAAAGATCTCAAGGCTCGCCCTCGAGTTAATTCTATTTATTTTCCTTAGCTTTGGCTATTACTTGATTAAAGTAAATAAGTACATACTCATGAACGGCATCAAGAAAATAAGAAATACAATAATTGAGTACCTAATAAAAGACGAAGCTTAAATAACTTAAACGGTATCAATATTTCGTAAAAATTGTTAATTCATTTTAGGAAACATCCAACTTAAGCCAAAAAACGGAGCAAGTGAAATACTAAGCAATAAAAATTAAAAATACTAAAGATACGAAGTAATAAATAATTACTCAAAACACTTACCATAATTTTTACACAGGACAAATGTGACTCGTACAAAAATAACTACAGCTAATATAAAAATTGGTATAAGTCCATAAAAATGTGGGTCTGTTCTCACGTCTTCTTCGATTTTTATGTCTATAGAACAGTCATTGTCCATTGTGATGTTTTTAAATAATAACACTCTTTAGAAAGCCTGCGTGAGATTCAAATTAAGAACAAAAACACTTATTTATTCACTCGCGCATTCTATTTTTAAATTTAAATCAAACTTCTTAAAATATTCTACGTCTGTGCGCGTTTAAGTAGACCGGTTCTTTGCGGCCGCGGCGTTTCTTAACAGCCGAAAGTATTTATTTATCGGTAATTTTATCGCAAATCGACGTTTATTTGACGTTTTATCCGCTTGAATGGAGAGCGTTCGAGTAACTTCAAACAATCTGTAGAGATGTCTGTTGCTTGTAGCCGAGATTCATTGATAAAAACGGTCTCCTTGGTTAGAGCTTGGTACTGAGGTCAACTGCGAGCGGCTAGATGATTGTTTTTTAACGGCATTTGCGTTCTGTTTGGCTCCCTACCAATAACATTATCTACACTAACAAATGTATGTAATACACAAGTTTGTCATGCACGAGTCCAGTTTTAAATCTTATTCCGAGGCAATAAGGTGCAAGGATAGATACTTCTCTCTGTAGTCGACAGTAATTAGATATAATTGCTAATTGAAAATTTGTCGTGTAATCAAATTGTTATTAATACAGAAAACATGAACATGTTATTTAGTTGTATAATTATTTGTAGATAAATGAGGCTGTTTGTTAGGTTTTAAATTGATGCCCACCTTTAGGTATGCGAGAATCGAGAAACGTGGAAGAGTATAATAAATTAATGTTTGAGTGTTAAGTAGGTAATCCACATATCATTCAGACTATTTTGATAAATTAAACTGTATTATTAGTATAGATAGTAGATAACAGAACAAAGAGCAATAACCACGAATCAGAAATAGTTAATTATTTCAACATGTAGGGAAAGTGAGGAAGATCCGTACACTTTTTACTCTATGCCACGTAGAAAAAAAGTAGATACTAGCAATTTTTTAATGAAATCAATGCAGCTATATTATCTGGTTTAATAATAGTTCAGCTTAGAGCTAATACAAAGTAAGGCAAGAACGTCAGATAGTTTTTCCCAAAAAAATAAAATTGTACGAAAGCGCCCCATGCGTACTACCTTTGTACATAGTATTTTTTACCACAGTATTAGTTTTGTTCTCAACTGTCTGTATTTATTTACAAATAGTTTTTTCATATTATCGACGACTACATTTAGAAATAACAATATTCTCACTCAACAAAAATATTGGAGTACATTCGTACCTACAGTAAGGATTCTCATACATTCCTGGCTGTACGAAAGTACCCCAAACAAAAATGAAAAAGTTAAAATAAAAAATAAAAATATCCGGTATCCTAATCATAAAATAAACAATTTCATACGTAGTTCAAAGATTAGCTTATGAAGTATATTTAATTACGTTTGTAACTGAGCAGAGCTTTCTGAAATAAATGCATTTAAAAATGACTGTTATAATTACTTTGAGGTGTCAAAAACACGTTTCAATTTTTTTTTAAAGAAACTATCTGCCATATCTTATCTAGAGTCTCGTTATGGGGTCGGGATAACCTAGTCAGGTTCAACCCCACAAAGACACAAGTTTGCGCGTTTACCGCTAAAAAAACCCCATTTACTGTGGCTCCAAAGTTCCAAGACACAGCTCTTACCATGTCAGGGAGTATTGGGATCCTCGGAGTCGACATTTCCAACGACGTCCAATTCCGATGTCACCTAGAGGGAAAAGCTACGCTGGCATCCAAAAAGCTCGGGGTGCTCAATAAAGCGAGGGGATACTTTACTCCGGGGCAAAGACTTCTGTTATATAAGTCGCAAGTCAGACCCCATATGGAGTATTGCTGTCACCTCTGGGCAGGAGCACCTGTATACCAGCTTGCACCCTTTGACTCGGTTCAGAGACGAGCTGTCCGAATAGTCGACGATCCCAGACTCACAGGCGGTATTGAACCCTTAAGTCTAAGGAGAGACTTCGCCTCCTTATGTGTGTTCTATCGTCTGTACAATGGGTTGTGCTCTGAAGAACTGTTCGACATGATGCCAACGTCCACTTTTCATCATCGCACCGCTCGCCACCGACTGGGCGCTCATCCTCACACCTTGCAACCTAAATGGTCGCGCACCGTGCGGTTTCAGAGGAACTTCCTCCCGCGGACGGTCCGTCTGTGGAATGAGCTCCCTGCCGAGGTTTTCCCGTTGGACTACAGTATGGGGTTCTTCAAAAGAGGAGCGTACAAGTTCTTATTGGGTCGGCAACGCGCATGTGACACCCCTGGGGTTGCAAGCGCCCATAGGCTACGGTGACTGCTTTCCATCAGGCGGGCCGTATGCTTGTTTGCCACCGACGTGGTATAAAAAAAAAAAAAAATATTTCCATCTCCGCAATAGGGCTCAAAAGTTTCGTATTTTTTTGTAGATTCTAGGAAAAATACTATAATAAATATTGCAATATACTTTTAGCCCTCTACCGGCCGTTAAATGAAATTTTATTTCGATATTTTTATTAATTTTAGTATTTATTAGAAAAAATATCTTATGTTATTATCCGACAAATATAGTCATATCAACTGCAAATAAAGCTAATCTTAACCATTTATTACACTAGATATTATTTTACCATGATAAAATATTACCATAAATTAATATCGATTTCTAGGAAGTGCCTTAATGCCCTTTTAAATTGCATGATTATTTTTATTTCACTTTCTTTTATTAAACTACTAGTCATAATATTACGATAATACAAAAAATATATATGCATTTACATTAGAAAATATGTACATAATCCCTTCTAAACTTGTCATATTTCACAGATTTTGCACTTTCCTGACCTTTTGTTATTAACTTATCCATTATATATGTATATATATGTGATTTTTTTCTGTTTTGTATAATTATTCATTTAGTGCTATTATATGAACTAATCATAATAAAATCACATAGTTAAATAGGGCATTAATAGGCACTTTCTAGAAATCCATATTAATATGGTAATATTATATTATGGTAAAATAATATCTAGTGTATAACTGGTTAAGATTAGCTTTATTTGCAGCTAATATGACTATATTTGTTGGATAATAACATAAGATATTTTTTCTAATAAATACTAAAATTAATAAAAATATCGAAAAAAAATTTCCTTTCTCGGCCGGTAGAGGGCTAAAAGTAGATTGCAATATTTTTTATAGTATTTTGAGAGAGAAACTTTTGAGCCCTATTGCGTTTATGACGTCCAAAAATGCTAAAAAACGACCCACCCTTATATATGCATATTACTGGCCGTTATACATAAAAATATGAACATGTTCGCGTGTCGGATAGCGGAGATATATGACCAAAATTGTTGTCATTGTATTAAGTGCATTTAGAATCAATGACCTGTTGTTTTTATGAATTAATTAAATACTTACTGAATAATTATCTTATCATAAATAAAACATGCCTAACAAAATATTGGAGAACAATCTCGAATGACTGCGCAGATAAAATTTATAAGAAATTAAAACTGCTAACTTAACTTCACCGTCTTGGGCATAATTACTTAAGGATGTATAGATATTCAACTATAGATGGAATGTTTTATGTTATTATTAAGTGTGAACAATTTTTCTGGAATGTTATTAACATAAAACATACTTATATATTTTTCAAATAAAGTAAATTTCGGTTAACCATTTCACGCCATCTATAAAAGACGCGTGAAACTAAAACGAAGAAAACGTAGAATCATATTATTCATGCGGTGCTAGTTTTGCTACTCGATACTAGATGGCGCGTTCCACAATAACAAAGTTAAAAATGTATTACAAAATCATAAATAATGGTGACCCTATTTTTAGCATCCCTATTTATTTAGTATGAATCGTATTCTGATTACCCACTAAATATTATTAGTACTACCAACTAAAATCACATCTTTATTTGAATTGTTGGGCTAGACGTCACAATACTCAAAATAAGCATAAAATAATTATTGTGACCTAAATGTCAAATTTTACCATTAAAATCTCTCGATATTATGCTCGCGAGCACCGCGTATAGTAGGTATATAGATAAGTTACCGAAATCACAGAAGTGCATATACCTATAGGTATTGTTGTGGTATTGTGTTTCTCGCAGACATTCTGTACCAATTTTATAAATATTACCTACCAACTCTTGTCTGTCGTCAATGTCATAATTGACTATACGAGTTAAACCTTATTGCGAAGACGAGGGCATATTACTGTATGTAAAATGTTACATATTTCATCATTTAAAATGCCACAAACCTTTCATAATCGAAGTGTAAGTCCGTGTAAAGATTCGTGAAATATACCTGTCCGTTTTGTAGAAAACAGACAATATTGTACAGTCCAATGTCAAATTAGGAAACTTATTTTTCAAGTCCATATCAACATCCCCTAGTGTTGTGAAAAATGCTAATAGGTATCGAGTAGATATTAGTCTCAATACTCGAACCACCTGGCGCGGCCCAACCGCGCAAAACGAAATTCGAATTTGTCTCTCTCACTCTAATGACGCCTTATTTTGAGTGACAGAGAAAATTCTTCGAAATTTACGAATTTCGATTTTCGCGGTAGTAGGCCTGAGCACTCTCGAGGCTTACCGACTCAAAACAAAAGCCGGAAAGGCTTTCTAGCATCCATAAGCATTTCGATTGAATTCTCAAATATTATTCTTAGACAAGTTTTTAAACCTTTGGAGTCTCAAAGATTCGTATTTTCAAGCGGCGAAATTACATCCACAACTCTAATTCAGAGGACTCAAACGATAAGATAGATAATTATAAAAACTTACCAAATATCTCACAGCATCTCAAACACAAACAAGTGGTAGTATATAGGAAAACAATAAAGAAAAATGGCATGAACAATAGTAACGAATCCATGGCTTGTTACGTTCCGAAAACCGCGGAACAACTATCCATACGATTCATTATCGAATTTCAGATATCACCTATCTGCGATACGATTTAATTAATTCAAAGATAAGTAGCGGAAGACTTACAATAGGTTTGTACATTAATGTTTATGCTTTAAGAACTCGAAGTGTCATTATATTTGTTTTGCATTTTCAAGCAACAATACGAGTAGGTAAGCCTACTCGTAAATTCAAAATTGTTTAGATTTTATAAAGGCATCGCACTTGACCCGAGGAACTATTCATTTTATTATTGAAATTCAATTTATTATGTAGTAAGTCGGATATTGCACAGATCTCCTGATTACATATTTGTGCCGTTTGGGGTAGAAACACTTGGCCCTTGGGAACCTGGAGCCCATGAGCTATTTTTAAAGGGCTTAAGAAGCGGCTCGTAGACGCCACCGGTGACCAGAGAGCTGGCTATTACCTCGCCCAGGGAATGGCAATTGCTATTTAGCGAGGTAATTCCGCCAGCCTTCTGGGCTCCGTGCATGGTAGGGTTACCATGCACGATATTACATGATAAGGTAAGGTGGGGTAAGATTAAACGGTTTTTTTAATGGGGTAAGACAAAAAGCTACCTGTATACGCTGTGCCAGAAGGACGACTTTTTGTCTTACCCCATTAAAAAAACCGTTCAATCTTACCCCAGCTTACCTTATGTAGTTTTTGTACAGATACTTAGTTTTATTTCCTTAGTGTTAGTCTATTTTATTCTATTTTTTCTTGTATATTTACTTATTATTATTTATAAACTGATTGTGATGATGATAGTAAGTAGTATACTCTGTCTAGCAACCGCTGTCGGTAGAAAAAGGCGGTAAATTAAAAAATGTAGGCGCGAAGAGTTTGCTTTCTATTGGAAATTTGAATCTGTTGCCTTTTTACTGACAGCGTTTGATAAAGAGAGTAGGTATATATACCACTAATTGGAGTTCGAGGCCAAAGAAACTACGACAGATGCGTTACTGACAAATCAGACAAAGTCTCTTATGTCATTGTCAAATAAAATTTTCAGGTTTCGACAACCTTTTTGTCGTTTAATTAATTTATTTAAAATAATTCCTAATAAAAACATTACACACCCCTGTAATGTTTGTACACCTTTTTGTTTAAGATGGCTGGCACAACTAGGGTTTTCTTAAAAACACGTGAATACCTAAAAACTTTTCTTTTCTCTAAACTAACATTGATATGACAAAATTTTATTGTAAGGAACTGAAAATGATAAAAGCCCACGTTTCAAAGCCTATTTTAAAAATAAGTTGAATTACCAGTGAACACAAACGACGGCGTGCCATATTTATTAAGACAGTATGATTCAATTACTAAGTGAGCCCCTGCTTTATGACGGGTTAAAATTATGGGAAAGAAATTTGGAAATGTAAAATGAAAGCCTTTTATTTTTTATTTGTCTTCGTCATCACTTATCCTCCTGAGTCCTAGCAGAGCTACTACATGGGCTTACTGCTACTGGGTTCGCTTGAAAAAAGACATCTGGTTTCACAATATGTATGGGGATGTCTATTTAGTGGTAACTTTTTCAAAGATGGTCTCATAGTAAAACTTGGCTGTAATCATGAGTAGATCCAGAAAATATGATTTTGTATCATTGTGAAAGATTTCACTCAGTATATTTAATTGGGAATTTAGTTTTTTTTATGATGGGGTAGGTATATGGCTAAGCTAAACATGGCTGGACTAAGTGAGTCGCCTTGTTAACAACCTACGGAAGAAAACAAAACGTTAGATCTAGTATGATAATTTAGATGGAGAACTATAGCACTGCCAAAGAAATTTGTAGGTCAAAAGAATTTAGCGAATACGAAATGTGAACACATAGCCCACCTAACGAAGACCAAAAGTTGCCTGTCGGGGTAAATAACTCGTGTATAAGCGAATTTTGGTATAGTTGTAGGGAATGGTGTTTTAAACCACGTACTAAAAGTACTGGTGGTTAGGGGTGGAGCTAACGGGGGGAGAGGGGTGTAAAGGTCGTTATTTTTAATTTTTCGTAAATAACTCGTAAACCGTGGCTTGTAGCAAAAAACGTTCTAGTACATAAGTAATCTACATAAAAATCTCTACAAAAAAGAGATACGCATGTTTTCTCTGGGATCAATGTGTCATGAGATAAGAAAGCAAGAAGATGGACACTATAGAAATAAACACGTTTATGTAGGTATGGCACATACAGAATGCTCGCGAGCATTCCAAAAGAGTTTAGTGCTCAATTCCTGACCATATTTAAAGTCTTTAATGTTATATAAAATTTCCTGGATTTGGATGAGTTTCAGAGATAATCAACCTTTTTTTCGAAATAAGTTTTTCGACGTAACTCGTCATAAAACTTCTTTTTGATTACAATGCTACCACAATGTGTTTTAATATCACCACACCTTTTGCCTGGCAATCAAAAAATGGGAATAAACTTGACGAAATAACCTGTCCCTAAAAAAAATATTAAAATAAATAATTTTAACAAATTGTTGTTATGATAAGAAGTACTGGAAATGTTAAAAAGTATGCAAAAAGTCTAAAAAAAAAAGAAAAAAAAAATTTTTTTGTGGTATTTGACATTAGGTCTCATAATAATTTTTGTTTGTTTTGATGTCGAGAATGCATAGTTAAAATCTTTTGACGATGATTATGAGAATATTTTAGGTTTAGAAGATAATTAGGAATTTTATTTTTACAAATAAGCATACAGGGCGCGCCCGGGCGCGAGCATTCCAAAATATTTGAAGTATGCGTTCTAGATATCAAAATAAACAAAAATTATTATGAGATCTAATAACCACCAAAAAAAAATTTATATTTTAGACTTTTTGAAGTTTTTTTGGCATTTCCAGTACTTTTTATTATATCAACATTTTGTAAAATTATTTATTTTAATATTTTTTTAGGGACTGGTTATTTCGTCAAGTTTATTCCTATTTTTTGATTGCCAGAAAAAAGGTGTGGTAATATTAAAACATATTGTGGTAGCATTGTAATCAAAAATAAGTTTTATGACGAGTTACGTCGAAAAACTTATTTCGAAAAAAGGTTGATTATCTCTGAAACCAAGCCGAATCCAGGGAATTTTATAACACATTAAAGACTCTAAATATGGTCTGGAATTGAGCATTAAACTCTTTTGGAATGCTCGCGAGCATTCTGTATGTGCCATACCTACTTAAACAAATGTGTTTATTTCTTTAGTGTCCATCTTCGTGCTTTCTTATCTCATGACACATTGATCCCAGAGGAAACATGCGTATGTCTTTTTTGTAGAGAATTTTATGTAGATTACTTATGTACTAGAACGTTTTTTGCTATAAGCCACGGTTTACGAGTTATTTACGAAAAATTAAAAATAAGGACCTTTACACCCCTCTCCCCCCGTTAGCTCCACCCCTAACCACCAGTACTTTTAGTGTGTGGTTTAAAACACCATTCCCTACAACTATGCCAAAATTCGCTTATACACGAGTTTTTTCCTCTGAGTTTCCTTCGTTTGGTGTACTAATAAAGCACGCTAAAAAGTATTATTCTGCAATTTTCTAAACATATGGAGAAATTGGGTTTTAATTTATGTGTAGTTAAATTGCTGTACCAAATGTAATTAACACGTGAGGATAATTGCGGATGATTAAGTTTTTATTAAAATAGCTTATATATACGTGAAAATAAGTAAATAATATCGTTTCTATAATTTAAAGAATTAAAATTACCAATAAATAAGATATCTCAACGTCTATTTTTAGAAAGTAAGGATTTACTATTGTAAGAACATTTCATTGTTGTGGCAATATTTTCGTAGTTTCTTTGGCCTCGATCTCCAATCAGTGGTATAGTACCTACCTAATGTTAGTCTGCGCGGAAGAGTTTGATTGTCACCATAAAAATCAGCACTGATAGGTAGTATAGGTGTACCTATCTAAGCCCTGAAATCTACAATTCATTTCTTTTCGATCGAATTCATCACGATGACATATATTTTATATTATATGTATGTACTTCCCTAGTTATGATCATGCACCTATCGACTATGACGTCTATGACTTAAATTCGTAGGTAATTATGCAGGTACCTTTCCGTGAGACAGCAAGAAACTGAGTAACTACATGAATTTCTTACTTGTAACTCAAAATAAGTGATTATGTTGTTAAGATGAAATGAGAGTGTTAAATTTTTCATTGTACATAACAATAAACAAATAGGTATCCTACTTAAATATGGCAAAACTCGTGAAGAACAATTTTAAAAATGTATGTTTAAAATAACTGTTTATGTTGTAACAAAACAAAAAATGTGGTATCTTAATTCATCATCTATCATACATCAAGAACAATATCTAGCTATAGACATTTAGCCAGCTTATGGATACAAATTAATATTGTTTATTATTTCACCTGCCACTTAAATAAAACAAATATTTAGGTTAAAACAGAACAAAATATGTGTACTCACTAAATATTTTATAGACAATCCGGCCCACGAACAAATCACATATTTGCAAATATGACCACACCAGAAACAACACTAAAACAAGAAAAAACAGGAATATTATCTCTTTCTCCGTCAAAAACATTTTTTAGCCCAAAGACGACCACTTGTTATCCACATTTAGTACAACTCAATTGAAAATGCAGCTATGAGTTTAGTACAATGTAGAGTTTATGGCTTTTCGCTTCGGTCGGGTTATGATTCAATATCGTGGATAAATTAGATGATACGAGCTGAGATGTAGGACGGAAGCAGTTTGTTGAGTGTACACCCGATGGCAATGTTGGCTATAATAATATGATGTTACGTTATATAAGGTACACCCGGGTAAGACCGGACTATTTTTCGGTGCGTTGAAAGGAAGTCACAAAAAAAAAATCATAAATTTATTCTCACTATTTTTTTCCTGCAGATGTGTGACATACGTGATAGAAAAGAACAAGCTTTCAATATAAATTTACTTGATGCCGCTCAGCCGAATAGCTTAGGAGTAATCGACACTCAAATTTGCACAAAATTTTTTTCAAGACACTCAACCGAAAAACCTTCTTGGCTTAAGAGCGGACTAGTATCCAATTTCAACTCTAAAGTAAGGAGAAGAAGGTGCATAACTTCCTGTTAAAGATCGGATCTGCAAAAATTCTCGAATAAAATCACTTTTTTTTAAACGTTCATAGCTCACGACTGATGCGGCTGAGCGGTTGCTGCATACTAGCGAGAGGGGCGAAGTGAAATGGCGTCATGCATAATATAGCCAGTGAGGAAAATATTCTACTATTTTTGTAGTTATTGCGGTCATCCGATCTTACATTATATCCGATCTTAGCCGGGTGTACCTTACCTACTTACCAAATGATCAGATCTAAAAGTATAAGTATTGCCATCATTATACATATCGATGTGCCACCGAAGCCTACTACCACTTTGTCTACACCAACTTTTGCTAATATTAGCAGTGTCTTAGTTAATTGTTATAAGCAGATAAGTATAGAATATAAACAAAAATAAAACAACACATAAAAAAAGTCTCTTTCGTCACTAAGGACAACGTACTTTTACCAATTACCTCACTGTGTGTACATCTTCAAACACTGTGTCATTTTCACTTCAGCTGAAAAACGTATCAATCTGTTTACCTTGCTAGCCAATAATCTTCCTCTCATGATTTCATTCTAAAATGTACTTTAACTACGAGCTATTGATCTAAAACTTGTCTGAGATTATTACGTTTACGACAAATGATAAGCTGATAAGCTTATCGCAATGCTAACGATAATAATCATCGTTTATCGAAGCAAAATAGCGAAACCATGATTATTATGACCATAAACTTGAGACATTTGATGTGGCCTAAAATATATCGAAATGTTTTAGTGAAAATCTTAGGCTACCTGGCTGGTATTTAGGCTATTGTATTCTTACTAGTGAACAAGAGCACCCATTAAGAGGTTGTACGCGTCGGGCTTTGGCCGAGGGTGTTCCGGACGAGGACCCTCTTAATGGGTCGAAGCATGTCGAGCAATCATAGACTTAAATACGTGAGTAACCCGGTTCGATAATATTTTGAAATGTTCGAGTCTCACATTAGTTATAATTCTAAAATTCCAGGGTGCATAGTGAAGTCTTCAGTGTCTTAGACACTAATGAAAAATTACCTAAATATGGATATTATATGACTTCACTACAGTCATAGTATAAAATAAAGTCACTTTTTCTGTCCCTATGTCCTATGTACGCTTAAATCTTTAAAACTACGCAACGAATTTTTTGTAATAGGTAGAGCAATTCAAGAGGAAGGTTTTTATGTAGGTATAGTACCCATGCGAAGCCAGGGCGGGTCGCTAGTATTAGATAAATTATTTTTTTGTTGTTTAAGGATATGCATATATTGATTTATAGCGTCACTTTGACATTGTTCCTAAGTGGCCTAGGCTTCCAATTGGTTGACGGTACATTAAATATGAAGCTGCAGCTGCATACATCATCAGCCTATCATAGTCCACTGCTGGACGTAGGCCTCTCCTATTAACTATGCGTATAGACACATTAGGAGGTAAATGCCCATAATCGCCACACTGGGAAAGCGGTTTGGCGATCGCAGTAATATGTCCACTATGATGGCGCTGCTGCCCATCATCAATCTTTTATCAAATAGTGGTCAGTGACACTTTAATCCCTTAGTCGACTCTTACGACACCCGCAGAAGGAGTTGGGGTGGTGACAAATTTATTCTTACTGCCGTCACCAGACGGCGTCAGCAGTAAGAATATACACGGTGCCTCGCGAGGAACCCACATAATTTTAATGCTGAATTCCTGAGCATATTTAGAGTATTTAATGTTATATAAAATTTCCTGGATTCGGCTTGGTTCCAAAGATAATTAACCTTTTTTCGGAAAAAGTTTTTCGACGTAATAAAACTTCTTTTTGATTACAGTGCTGCCACAATGTGTTCTAATATTACCACACCTTTTGCCTGACAATCAAAAAATAAGAATAGACTTGACGAAAAAACCTGTCCCTAAAAAAAATAACATTTAAAAAATTAGTTCTAACAAATTGTTGTTATGATAAAAAGTATTGGAAATGTTAAAAAGTATTCAAAACGTCTAAAAAAAATCGAAAAAAAAAAATTTTTTTTGTGGAATTTGACATTTGGTCTCATAATATTTTTTGTTTATTTTTATAGTACGGTCAAATCGTACATAATTTTACCCTAAACTCGCAAATCAAGTAGTATCGCTGCATTTTTGGTATGTTGTTTAGACACCATAGGACAGTATAAAACCATATTTTGCAAGCAAAAAAAAGTTGTGCTAGCTGGGTAGTACATGAAAAACTGCGAAATTTACGGCCATTTTTTAGTTTCTGATTTTCATTTAAAAAACCTTACGTTTTTGATATCATATATACATAAACGTTTAAAAGACTAATAAATTTCCAACAAGTTGAGCTAACATGCATTACCGTAGGTCTTATAATAATAATAATAACAACTTTTATTTCGGACGTAGTCCATATAACTAACTACTACATATTTAAAAATAAATAATACTAATTAATAAAATAATACTATATCTAAGAAGTGTGGAGCTTATAAGTCCATCTCTGCAGTAGAGGAGAGTCCCACCTATCTACTAACGCCTTCAGGATGCTGTTGGAACTGCCTCGCCAACGGTTTAATAAGGAGGCACATCGCTTTCTCATGATTGCGTCGAACCCATCTACTTGCGCCTCCGCAAACATTCCCGAGGCGCTGCAGTAGCGAGGCAGACCCATCAACATCCGGTAGGCATTATTATATTGTACTCGTACCTACCCATATGTTACCTTTACTGGAACTGTACAACGAGCAAACCTGCGGCATAGCATATTGCAACGAACGGCCAGCGCCCTACGCTCTCTTATAGTTTCAGAGATTCGAGACTTTAAAAAGTACCCCTTTTTGTAAACTAGATAAAATTTTGTGTTTTGCTAACGTTTTCGACTTAATATCGCCTCACCTAATTATGCTACGAAAAACATGCAATAATGACCTTATAGCGCACTTAATATTCATTAATTTAAGGGTAAAATTAGGTCAGTGAACTTTATAGTTGAAAGTATAAACCCGAAATTCCAAAGGCAGGAGGCCCGCTATCTAAGTTTTTCATACAAATCGCAAGTCGAGTTGCAAAGCTGCAATTTTGGTATATTATAAAGGCCTTATAGATATATACGAAAATGCATATTAAAAGAAAAACAAAAAAATAATTTGGGCATAGGACGTAAAAAACGGAAAAAATTTCGCACTTTTTTTAGTTTTTGACGTTTAACTAAAAATCTATTATCTTTTTGATACTGATTGCTATGAAACTAAGAAAGAACATTAAATTTGAAAGGATTTGAGCTACGTTGCATCACCGTAAGCTATATATATTTTGAGATACGACATTTCATAAAGTGCCCTTTTATCAAAACATAAACAAATTTTAGGTTACGTTAAAGCTATTCACTAAATATTGGCAATACGTTCGCGCTAAGAAAAAAAGTAATTGTAGTTAATAACTACATTAAATTTGGAACAAATTGAGTCGATAACAATTACTGTAAGTCTTATAGTTGGGGGTATACGAGGCTTCAAAACATGCATTTATTTTCTTAACTTAATGAAGGGCATATTTTGAAATGTCGTATCTCTAAATCTATATAATTTAGGGTAATGCAATCCTTTCAAATTGAATATTCTTTCATAGTTTTATAGCAATTAGTATCAAAAATTATAGTTTTTTAGTTAAACGTCAAAAACTAGAAAAGGTCCGTTTTTTTTCAGTTTTTTTCGTTCTATACCTAAATCGTTTTTTTTTCTTGTAATATGCATTTTCGTACATCCCTATAGAGCTTTTATAGTATACAAAAATTGCAGCTTTGCAACACGACTTGCCATTTGTATGAAAAACTTAGATAGCGGACCTCCTGCTTTTTGAATTTCGCGTTTTTAGTTTCAATTACAAAGTTTACTGACCTGATTTTACCCTTAAATGAAAGAATATTAATTGCGCTATAAGATAATTATTTCATGTTTTTCATAGCATAATTAGGTAAGGCGATATTAAACCAAAAACGTTAGCAAAACTCAACATTTTATCTAGTTTACAAAACAGGATACTATTTGAAGTCTCGAATCTCTGAAACTATAAGACCTACGGTAATGCATGTTATCTCATCTTGTTACAAATTTATTCATCTTTAAACGTTACCTGATACATATTGTCAAAAAACGTAAGACTTTTTTTATAAAAATCAGAAACTAAAAATAGACAGTAAATTTCACAGTTTTTCACGTATAACGCAGCCAGCACAACTTTTTTTTTGCTTGCAAAATGTGGTTTTATACTGCCCTATGGTGTCTAAATAACATACCAAAAATGCAGCTTTACTACATGTTTTGCGAGTTTAATGTACGATTTGACCGTACTACTATGTCTAGAATGCATATTTAAAATTATGTGGTTTCCTCGCGAGGCACCGTGTATGTAGCTGCATGTAAATTGATAAATGTTTGAGCCATGAATTGCCAGTAATTTTGTCGGTAGACTTTAGCTTAGCGATTTCAGTCGTAAGTGCTGCGAGTTTATAGGTTCAAGTGTCTAGTCGAGTAACTTGAGCGAGTCGGCTCGACCGGTAATTAGTGCAGTAAAAACAGCGAGTGCTCCCGCAGGAGACAATTGGTGGTAAATCAGCGTTGCATTCATTAACTCGGTTTGTTTGTCAGACTGTAGCGTCGGGAAAACAGTATGAAAGTAAGCAAACGAGTGTCGTACAGTCACCACACGGGATTGTTGAGCCACTTGCTACTGTTCGCAACTTGGTCGAATAATACAAATCGGGTTCCGAACTCTTATGAGGCTGGTATCACGACTTCGGCCGAACTATGCTGACCAATGGGGCGGTCGTTGCTACGGTTAGCCAATGACCGCTCGCGTATTCTTCAGAAGGTGACATTACCATGGTTACGTAATAACAAAAATGTTTAACCAATGATTGTTCGCTATTAAATTTTTCCGGAAGCTGACGTTACTATAGTTACGTTATTACATCCGTTTTAGACCTGGAGACGTCAATCTAACTTCAGAGCCCTGATGGTAATTTCGTTCACTTTCCTTTTAACGGCTGTCACTGACAGGTATTTTTTCAAAGTTAGAATTTCAATCAGAAACTATCAAGTTTCTATTATACATTTTTATGGCTATTGACAGATTATAGGATTATGGGTAGATTGTCAAAGGTTACCTACCATATTTCTACAAAGGTTACATTACATAAGTTTTCAACTAACGTCAACTGAGCTGTAACGAATGATAATAAAGACAGCAATAGCATTTGTCTCTGTCAATGAAAAAAATAATTTAAAATTGCTCGATAACATGCCTATTTATATAAATATGAATGGAAAAAATACCTCGCCTATTAATATCAGATAAATCATGGCTTCCGATTTGAAGAAAATACGAATAAATTACTAAACGGTTTTAAACAAATCTATGAAGAACTGTCGTTATCCAGTTTCCTCTAGGAACAACGACATCTGGCGTCTACTAATGGCCGATGACTAATCCTTAATTCTCGTAAACGAAGAAATTTTTATTATTTCAACTAGTTTTGACACAATGAAATTTTGACGCAACAAAGATTCGTATTTGACTGACATATCATAGGGGAACATCGGTCATGCCTACTAACGAAAAATACCGAACCCATATTACACGACCAAATTGCATCCATTGCCAAGTGGCTCAACATTCCCATGTGGTGACTGTACATCTTAGGCCTCTCCTATTAACTATGCGTATAGACGCATTAGGGGGTAAATGCCCATAAATAATCACCACGCTGGGCAAGCCGGTTGGTGATCGCACTAATGTGTCCACTATGATGACGCTGCTGCCCATCATCAATCGTTATCAAAAAATGGTCAGTGACACTTCAATCCCTTAGTCGACTCTTACGACACCCGCAGGAGGAGTTGGGGTGGTGACAAATGTATTCTTACTGCCGTCACCACACGGCATACACGGTGTAGTATAGATTTTAGATAAATGTCGTGTTAGTTGCCATAGTTGACATGATAGACCGCAAAAACACCACGCTGCGCTCCAAAACCTCTATTGCTGATGTTGGAGTCAAGACCGCCAAGCTTAAATGGGACTGGGCCGGCCATGTCTGCCGCATGCACCCAGATAGGTGGGCTAAAATAGCCACGGAATGGGTGCCACAAGACAGGCGAGCAGCTGGCAGACCCAGGACGAGGTGGAGGGACGACCTGGACGCGTATCTCAACGTCTGGCCACAGATTGCTCAAAACCGGGACGATTGGAGACTTAGGGGGAGGCCTTTGCCCAGCATTTAATAATAATAAAAAATAGTCGCTATCACATATATCGGAGCGGCTAGAGTGCTGGCAAACATCTGAGCAGGTCTCTATTGCTATGGAGTTTAAGTACATGTTCATTTATATTTGAGTACCGTGACCGCTCCTATGTATATTATCTGAAGGCGACGTTATAATTCAAACATGCAACGTCAAATGTCATACCTAATATGGGTCAAATACTTTTTTTGTTGTTAGATAGAAAGAGATCTTTATTTGCATCCGTGTGTAGTATACATACATATAGCAATACAATACACGAACCCTGCAGGCTTAGCACTTGATTGGTGCGACAGTATGTCGCCGCGAGATAGATGTCCCGTCCTTCACTAGCTATATTAACAAAAGAGGGACGGATAGACTATCTCGCGGCGAGATACTGTCGCGCCAGTCATGTGCTAAGCATACTGGCAGGGTATAGCAAAAAATCCTTAACACGAACAGTTTATTTTTAAATGTCTAATCTACTTCGCCTAAATAACTTATTTTATATCTAAATAAACTCTATAGTGATAACAATGATAACAAGTTAGCTTACTGTTATTCTGTCATACCCAGGAGACAACAGTTGCATAGTTTGCTTGAAAAAAGTATCCTGCACGTACAGTTACGTATCCTTGGAAAGGCTACGTAACTGTCAAAAATGCAACGTTTTGTGAATTTGAATGCTATAAAACTGTGATTTTAATGGTG
>JALPQI010007196.1:0-56489 GCA_025490895.1 Thaumatotibia leucotreta | reverse complement strand
GGACACAGAAATTTACTAATTTAAATGAGTTTTATTAGATGTTGAATGACAGCATACTGTAACAAGTGTTTGCGAAACAAATCAAATTATTTTGTTATTTAGGTATTTTGATTTGCGTTTTTAGAAGTAATCAGCTTTTTCCAGTTGGTAATTTTACCCCCTTAGGGCTAATGAAATACAGTATAATTATTAACGCGTTTATTAGTGTTAATTAACCCTTGACTACCTACGTCCTGTTTGTATCACACAACCACCTACCTGCGGTCCTGGAGACCGCTTCTTCTTATGGGACCTGATTTATTTATTTTGGCGTGACTGAAGGGGGTTTAAATATATTAAATATACTTTCAATAGTTTCAGGCATTTACTAACCAACAAGATTACAAAAATAATCAACATTTTGTATTTCAAACTTAACATATTTATTAACTTGTTGTATTTTCGATTACAAAACTTAGTATCCTTCAGGGTATGAGATTACAAAATTAAGAAACATAATATAAAGCTTTTCATTATAAAAAAATAAAATTGAGCAATCAAAAATGCTATTAAATTATATAATTTGATTACAAACAAGATATTTTTGTAAAATTACATGCTTTAGAAATAACCATTTTTGTCTGCCGTCGACACACAATTTGTTCGAACATTCACATTCAAAACAAGTTTCTAGTCCCGTGGAAGACGCTAATTATTTGCACGACGCTCTAAATACGGTTTCACTAATTTTTCGGCTAGTTTCTTCATATTTTGAACCTTTTTTCAAAACTGTGTTCAAAATTTAAATAACACAACCACCTACGTGCGGTCACTGAGACACCTACAAAATGTATCGTAACCACCTACATGCGGTCTCACGGACCGCCGATGCTACTTTATTACTCACAAAATCCAAATGAGTGCACGTCTGAACGAGTCGACAGCATGGCTAGCACTGCGGAGGTGCTGGGCAAAGGTACAAGGTCACAGAGGCATGAGCGATGTACTGGCGTTCAGTTATTGTCAATTTTGAATAATCCAGTGTCTGTGAGACCGCACGTAGGTGGTTAAGGGTTAATAACAGTTCATTTTCCATTTAAGCATTTATGGTGATTTATTTTAGTTTATTTAGTTCCAAAGATTATGGCATTAAAACATTTGTAAATACTGTTAATTTAAGTAATTACTACGTATGAGAAATTACATTATATAGGTTGATTATTATATTTGATTAAAACAAGTATTTAGCGATAAAAATATGTTTTTTTTTTACGACCTTTATTTAATCAGAGTTCATACCAGTATGAGCCGAGCTTTATAGTAACTTTCGTTGGGTTTTATGGTAACGTAACGTATTTTTTTTATGTTATGTCTGTGTCACATTCGTCAAAATCCGCGGCCTTACCCACCTACAAGAAATAAAACATGAATCTATTAATGATTTTGTACAACTTTTACTATGGACCAAATAATGAAAACAAAAAAAAACGACAATTTAAATATGGCTGACTTTCCATAGCATTTGACGTCTTTGATACATATCATGACATGAAACACGTTCGCAGATATATTTTTACTGCAATACTAATACCTATCAATAATTTCAACTAAAAATGTATGTGAACTCAAGGTTGAAGGTTTTAAGTTCGTAATAAAACTAAAATAGTGTTCTAAAAGTGCGTGATTATGGAATAATGCAAGTTTTTAGGTTTATTTACATTTTTTTGGATTCTACTTGTACTGACGATGGTATGTGTACCTACATTCAAGCACCGCGTAGTTAATATCCGAAGCCGATTTCCCAAATTATAGTTCGGCTGGCCGCATTTTTATCGCAACGGTTCACAATTGCGTAGCGCTTAATGAGCCGACAAGTGAAATTGCCCGAAAACAAATTATAGTTACACGGAATAATTGCCGCCCTTTGTGTTTTCCGTTCCCTTTTTCTTTTCGAAGCAAGATAAAAAACTGATTTTATCGTCGCTGATTTTATTTTGAGACTTTTTTAAATCACCACTTTTTAAATGACTTCTGAATTTGACAGTTTTTTTTCTGTGTTTATTACTCGATATCTCCGAGAATCGTGACAAAATTGAAGTGTTTTTTTTTTATTCGAACGGGTATTTTAACCCAGCGGTGGCTAAAAGTCGGTGTCTGATGATGGGATCTTAGAGAAATCGGTTTTTATTATTTTTATATTGGTGATTATTTAAAATAAATAAACATCTTGGGACCTCTCACACAAATCGACCTAGTCCCACGGTAAGCATTTAAAATAAGTGTTATTTTCTTGTACTGGTAGCAAATCTCATTGCAACTGTAAGATTGACTAAAAAATTGTTCAAGGGATTTGCTTCAATATTTTGATGCAAGTCATAATTTAAAGTCATTCATCCTACTATCACTACATTTTTCGCAATTAATACTTTCTTTAGATGTGAGTATCATTAACCTCAACTCTGGTGAAATTACCCATACATCTATTGTGCAAAATAAGTTAGTAAATAATGTACAAAGTTTGTGCAAGAGACGAATGGAAAGCAACTAATGTGGAAATTGTGTACATATTTATATTTGTGACTGTACGTAGGCCAAGATTCGATTCCCAGGCGAACAAATATTTGTTTTGGTCCTATGTAACTAAGGCTTAGGTCCACGATTAATTTAAGCAGGTCCTGACAAGTTAAGCCTTCGAGTTGATATAGTGGGGTGTCTTGCTCGTGATATCTTATACATCTTTACTAGTGTTTGTGCGGAAATTGAAGGCATCTCGTTGCAAAGAGCGCTCATGTATCTCACGTGTCTTTATCCAAAAAGTCTACGTAACATTTAAGATGACAGGCAATTTTGTATGGTCATGTATCTTTGGTTTTGCGGATATTCGCTTTGAGCTCAGGAGGAGAAAATTTTCAAGAGACTCGAGAATAATAAATCTATGAATACTCTTTACATTATTTAATAATGTTTTTTGATGTATTTTGACTGTGGGTAACTTATTAAACCATGATACGACACGAGGATTTATACAAGTCAAAGTCTAATGATTTTTATTAAAGTAGGACTAGCAACAATCAGCAATAAGCATTTTCAAATCGTAATTAGGAAATGCAAACCGGTTTTGGAAAGTATGGAAAAACTGATTAATAACCGGTTATTATTCTTCATCATCATCATAAACTTAAGAGATATTCTCTTGTCGGTGGAGTAACTTCCAGCCCTCTCTATCTTGTGCTAGCACTTTGACACACTGATACGACACCACCCCCGCTCTTTCCATCACTTGGTCCATGTAAGTAGCTTCGTCTTGGTCTGCCTCTTCCTCTTGTACCTTCTATCTTGCCCTCAACGATGGTTTTGAATGTGTCGAATCAAATGTCCAATCATCTTTCCGCGTCTCACTTCGATGGTGTTCATGATCGTTCTCTTCTCATCCACTCTACGCAGCATATTAATCTTATACAATTAAAAACCGGTTTGCACGCCCTAATCATCATGCACAACATCAAGATTATAAACAACCAATTGTAACAATTCAATCCTCTTGTCTTATGTTGACCATGTGGTGACGGCAGTAAGAATACTTTTGTCATCACGCCAACTCTTGCCGTTAGAGACGTAGGAGTAGACTTAGGGATTGAAAGATATAGACCATTCATCTATTGAACATTGGTGATGGGCAGCAGCATCATCATAGTGGCGATTATGGGCATTTACATCCAATACATCCATACGTAGGAGAGGCCTTTTGCCAGCAATGAACTGATATAATATATTAAACGTTGATGAATTAAGTTAGAGGTAGATAATACGTAATATGATGTTGTGTAAAGCACCTCGCTGATGGTAGGACCTCGTGCAGGGTCCGCTCGGATAATTACCACCGTCTTACCCGTTAACCTGCCGCTAGATAGCAGTGTTTGCATTGCTGTCTTTTGGCTTGGGGGTAAGATAGCCGGTGTAATTACTGGCATAGATAGAGGCAATCCATCTAAGTCCTCAGGGTAGGCAGCGCAGAGGCGATTTTTGGTCACTATGTCCATGGGCCTCAGTTCCTGCTTTGCATCAGGTGGGCCGAGAGCTCAGTTGTCTACCTTCATCACATAAAAAAAAGCAGAATAGACACAGATTATAACGGCATAAAAAGTTAACTTTTCGAAAGAAATCAAAGAACCCGCAATGTCAGATTGACAAGAAGTGCTAAAAAATTGTTTTCAACTTTTCAGCTCTTCAATTTTCATCAGACATCACGTATTCGTAGGAAAAACGCTCTACCCTCTTGTATGCTACCACAGATTACATAATGCACGATAGGTAATTAGGTATGCTGTTTGGCAGAAATGTTTTTCTTGCAAGCATTGTTACATTTTGTTTTTATAAGATGGTTCACCAAACCGTTCAAAGAAATTTAATATTTCGTTGAACGGTTTTTTCTGATAATGATTGAATGATTAACTATTCAATCAACTTTGGAGTCATGTCCATATCATTGCGAACAATGACGCACATTTATCAGATCTCCGAATAAATAGGAGAGGCATATTAAGTCCAGCAATAGACTATAATAATCTGATGATCTAACGTCATGTGAAACATCTGTCGTATTAAGTGTTCCATGTCCCCACGTCACATCTGCCCGTTCTATAGCACTTGGGATGAATGATGGCGCCAAAAGCCGGGAGAAAAATGATGGCAAACCTCATATTCATATGCTAATGTCTTGTCCCAACCTTAGTGCCTTGAGTAATACAGATACTCGAGGAGAAAGTTAATTTAGTGAAGAGCCATTTTGAAAGCAAATGTCTGTGACTGATGTCTGATGACGTTTTGTGATTTTTAGATGTGAATATACGACATGGATTGATTCCAAAAACATCATCATCATCAGCCTGTTGCAGTCCACTGCTGGACATAGGTCTCCCCAATTTCGCAAAAATATTATACAGAGAAAAAGCATGAATCAAAACAAATATCATAATCGCGTCGATGTGGGTTTTCTGAAATGACGTTCACCAGGGCGGCAGCACTTAGGCATCAGGTCCAGAAACTTGTGTAAATTCTAAGAGCGCCTATAGTTTCGTGTTTAAAAGTTTTGTATGAATTGATAAAATTATAAATATCATTATCATCATCAGCCTATGTTAGTCCACTGCTGGACGTAGGCCTCTCCTATTAACTATGCGCATTAGGAGTTAAATGCCCGCCACGCTGGGCAAGCAGAGTGGCGATCGCAGTAATGTGTCCATATGATGCCGCTGCTGCCCATCATTAATCTTGTAGAAATGATCAGTGACACTTCAATCCCTTAATCGACTCTTACGACACCCGCAGGAGGAGTTGGGGTGATGACAAATGTATTCTTACTGCCGTCACCGCACGGCTAAATTATAAATATAAAAAAAAACCTTCTAGTTAGTTTTTCTTTGGGGATAATTGTGTTTCTTACGGCTAAGTGGCGCCAACTAGTGGCATACGTTTTCGAGAAAACCCTCATTGTTATACGAAAGTTAGTCATACAAACTATGTGGTATACTATGTCCAACCTTTTGCAGTAGTTAAAATGCCCAAATTTTATGGTTCGTATTGTTGATAGCTCCTAGAAAAATTGAATTTGACGCCCTCTTTCAGTGCAACAAAATGTTAAACAAAATTTAACTTCGTAATACAAAAATGATGACGTTTTTATTATATGTACATTTTTTTTATGTTCAATTTGCTTTTAAATACCTACTTAAGTATTCAGTCAGTGCCTCAAGGAAAGTCAATATTAAATATGTATGCGAGCAAATATTTTTTCAATAACATTGCAAATATATAAGGTCGTGTATATTTGTATACATATTTCAGGTAATTTGTGCTCATATTTGTGCCTATACATATAACTTAATTTTATTTCCAAATCAAATGTAGTATATTTTGATACGAAAATTTAAGAAAAATTTTCTTGGGTTATATAAAATGTACATTACACGACATTGAAAAGGGAACTAGAAATGGTCTAGGTACTATTGAATCAATGGCAAACATGTTAAAAAATAGGTAGGTACAAATCTAAATTAATCCTAAAAGGTAAATATACCTTTTATTAACAAGACAGCTCACATAATAATATTTGCATTTTTAAACACTCGTAAAAACCAAATTCAGCCCATTTCATATATTCAAACCGAAGCTAAACTTTTAGAATTCCCAAATATGTTTTAAAAACACGGAGCTGACATGGATTTATTAATTTGTTTTAAAAAATTGGAAACTGATAAAACAAGCCTCGTAGGCGTAGATCACCAACAGTAGAATCCGCTTTTTAAAGTATCCTGTCGTCATCATCATATCAGCCGAAAGACGTCCACTGCTGAACATAGGCATCTCCCAGTGACCGGTTCTGCGCCATCCGTATCCAGTGGAAAATTACTGAGTATTTATATTTGATTATTATTAAATTTTTTAATCGGTAGGGAGGTAAACAAAAAATAGACAAAATAATTACATAAAAAACCTATCTAACACTAAATTAAAACTAAAAAAAGCTCGTTAGTATTATTTAACTATGAGGCATTATTTACGACTTTTGCCATTACGGTACAGATGTAGTGAGAAATGACTTGCCTTCGGAAACGTTCGTCAACGTCATGCTGTTTCAGTCTGCAGTCATGACAGCTATTACTGTCAGTCTCAGTGAGATCACTGAGACTGACAGTAATAGCTGTCATGCTACTTCAGTCAGACTCGGTGACACTGCCTGAAACAGCATGTGTTTACGAACGTTTCCGAAGGCAAGTAATTTCTCACTACACCTGTATCAGTGCCAAATACTACACACTTGAGGGTAAGCTGCTATTATAGCCTAATAAAACTGTAACTCCAGAAAATGCACATTCTCTGACCTTCTTGAAACGAAGATTCACTTTATTGATTAGACACTACACTAGTTTACGAGCCGTTATCGTTATAATATAAGCGATATTTAAATACCTAGCGAAAGTTTAAATCAATTTAGCTCGAGCCTCATATTTCTCTTTTATAAATTTACCTACTGGTTGTAAATCTGTCCCGACTCGTATGCTCCATCTAGCGAATGATCTGTGTTTGTGGCGAATCGGGTGTGACACTTTTTTGTGCCACGATTTATAGCTCGCCCTGCCACGGATATGTGTTGTCTGTATTCAGATCCATTCGTCCGATACATTGTGATTGCTTTAAATTCTAGATGTGGATTTTTATTTCCACAGCCTCCGTAGCCTAGTTGATGAGCCTGCCTACGAAGCTGGAGGCTCCTGGGTGCTTAAACAAGTTGCCAATCGCTAGCGCTTAATCGTCAATCGTAAACGAAAGACAGCTAGCTGTCTTTGTCGCACTAATATGCTCTTGCACACTCTTGTGTCAGAGAGGGGAAACTACGATACTACCAAGCGCTAGCAATTGGCAGCTTGGCTAAAGCATCCTGATTCGAATCCCAGCGAACGCATTTATTTCATGGCGTAGGACATTTTTAAGCACCTTTTTATTTTTCATATTCTTACTTTTTCTCTTTTGTTTTTCTTTCACGCGTTATTTACTAAGGATGACGCTTCACTAGAGCTATGGTGAGCTTCACTAGTATGTGATATTCACCAATCACATCAGCTTAGCCATAATAGCACATCTGTGCTGCGACTGTAATACTGAAAGTATTTAGAATGACGCACATAAAGATCTTTGTAACTTATAAAAACATTTATTTTTAGAAAATAAGACTCTTACCTATTTTCTAACGTATCACTTATTTTTAAAACTTCCAGCTACGTGAAAATTGTGTCAGCTATTTTTACAATTTATCTGTGTAACATTTACTACTTACTTCTATAAATTCTATAAATATAATTCTCATTTAATAATCATGTAAAATTTGTTATTGTTACGACTAAATGTTAGTGTTATTACAAGATAATCATGTTTTTACTTTACTTTTGAAGTTTCCATCGTATTTACTTTTGCTGTTCTGTAATGTGTGCTTTATCTGAATAAAGTTTATTCTATTATATTCTACAGTATGTATCACATAGTAGAGCAAAGAAAGAATCCTGTGAATGTATAAGTCATACTGATCAGCTTTTACTACCGGGCCAACGCCAAAATCGCGAAAAAACATTTGGCCGTTTCATACATTCCGGCCGGTGGAATACTGCCGTTTTGTATGGGACAGTCTTTATTCTCGCGATTTCGGCGTTGGCCCGGTAGTAAAAGTTGGTCAGTATGACTTATACATTCACAGGTTTCTTTCTTTGCTCTACTATGTGATACATACTTTAATCTTATTAAAAAGGCTGCTGAACTGGCTTAGCCTTTCGTAAATATTTGATCAACATGCCAATAAGCAATCGAGATTTTCTGATGAACGCCGGCCTTTTTCGTAAATATTAATTACTCATTTACGTAGTTTCAAGTTAAATGTTCGAGGTGAAGGTGGGAATGAATAGCAAATCATTTTGGTGAACAATTTGATTAAATTACTTTGGTAGTGTACTCGTGTGGAACATTTATTATTCACGGTTGCTTAAATACCGTCTTACACTGTGATACAAGGTTGTTTGAGGTATAATTACGAATGTACAAGATATGACTGAATAAGTCATTTATGAACTAACTGCATTAGCTTATAATACTTTGCTTGAGCCAAAACGCTATTAACCCAAAAATATGTGTGTGGTAAAGTAACTAAAAACAGTTTATTACTACAGGATGTTTTGTTGTTACTTTATGAAAAAATAGTAAGTTTTTTAACCGAGAGCGTAAAAAGTATACTTGAAGTCTAATCATATTTGAAATCTATTACGTAAGTACACATTTACTATTACTTCGTACTTTTTTAGTCAGTATTGATACATTAATCATGGCTAGAGAGCTCTAGCTAGATGTTGAAACGATTTCAATCTTTTTATTACACACTACGTATGTATTTCTATCTCTAAAAACTAAAAAATACTTCCCTGTATTCCATAGCGGTATTTTTTAGTTTTATTTTACAGTTTTGCATCTGCTTATAGAAATATCTATTTAGTAATCAACTTAAATAATAATTCATTTCTCTAATTACCTATTAGGTACTCATATGTTTATAATTAATGGCATCCAACACAAGCATGTTCAAATTCAAACACTGTCTCATTTTATCCTCACATGTGCCGAATTTAATCACAAAATAATTAAACAACGACATTAAAGGAACTCCATACTCTATATCCAACTGCTAAGAGTCATATTTCTATATTCTTTGGATCCCTCGTCTGAAGCGAAGTTTGATAGGGTTTGGCGTACTTTAACCACTTGCAGAAGATTAATGGTACTGTCGCAAGGATGCTTCGAATCCAGGTCTCTTGACAGGTTATGAGATACGCAGGTATATTTTGGGTGCTACTTTAAGTAGATTACCTTGAGTGAGTACGTCACGTGTTTACTTGGATATATTCAAAGGCTTATTTGTAACAATTATTGAGATAATATGTACATTACTTCTTAATGTGTTTTCTCATTTAGATTTGTTAGTTGTCACAGCTGTGTACAGTACACAAAGCTAACGTTACCTAGACTTAATTTTCTATATTTTTCTCAAACTTGCTACGGAATGTTGATGTTACTTACTTTAAATTAAACCCGGAAATACTATGTATCCGGTGTCATGTGCTAAGGTGATATGTAAAGAGATTTCATGTATTTATTTCACACCTAGGACTGCAAACAAACTGTCTTTTGTTTTGAAACGTCAAATTGTGACACTAGGTCTTGACATTCAGCCACAGAAAAAAAATAACCTTAGTACTAATGTCTACATTACCACCAGGTTAGAGGATACCTCAAACAGATTAAAAAAAAATTGGCGCGAATGTTTTTTTATTACTTGTTTTACGATACTGTACAATACAACAGTTTCTGCACGAAGCCCATTATGACTACATAGTTTATGCCATATAGAATTATTCATAAAAGAATTATGCCACAACAGGGTGAACTGTTTTAAACTTCTGCGTTAGAAAACTTTTGTCTTTATTCTTTGGTATATGACCGTATAAGAATTAAAATTCCAATATTAGAATATTTAAAATTCAAAAGACACAATATGTAAATATTATGTGACGACACATAATATTACACATTTTGTCTTTTGAAGACGACCTACGACAGAGTTTGAGTCTTCAAACAAACTTAGCGTTATCCAAATATCCAGCTCTAGTAATAAACCTTCCCATTTAACCATCTTATTTGCAGTTATCCAAGTCGCACATACGTTTACAAGCAAAGTGGATACTGTGTCAAACCCCGGCTCAGACACTCCGCTGTATCGTATCCGCACACTACCAATAATGATGTGGTGCAAGTTTTGAGAGGGAGCGTTTAACTTTATTTTTGTTGAAGCACGTTGGACTTTCCCTTAGTCGGCTCTTACGACATCCGCGGGAAGAGCCGACTATGGTATTGAAATGTCATTGATCATACTTGGACAGAAGATTAATGATGGTCAGCAGCGTCATCAAAGTGGAAACACTATCTTATTGCGATCATCGAAAGTGCTGCGGCGTTGGCGTTGAGTTGTAATAATGTGTGAAAACCTAAATTGTAACAACACTAACCCGGTCGTGTGGCAATAAGAATACATTTGTCACCACCACCTATACTCTTCCCGCGGGTGTTGTAAGAACTGACTAAGGGATTGAAGTGTCGCTGACCATTATTGTAGATTGATGGTGGGCAGCAGCATCATCATAGTGTTCAACACATTACTGCGATCACCAACCCGCTTGCCCAGCGTGGCGATTATAGGCATATATACCTACGGCCATACGGCAGCTCATGTAGCCGTACCATGAAGTTTCAAGTATCGGTAACATTAGTTTTTTCTCGATACGTAAAGCACACCATCGCGCTCGCGTTCGCTCCAATATGTTAGTGCGAGCGTGATAGAATCCTTTACACGCATCGAGCAAAACCTAACGTATCCTTTACTTACCAAATCACGGCAAGGCTACTGTAGCTCTAAAATAAGATTGACACCGTGATTCGATAGGTAACTTATTTTCTATCCATCAAACTCGCAGGGCATTGGTACTAGTGTGATGAATATAAAGTTATTTAAACCGTACCAGGGATCGGAACCGGTTTTCTAGAAAACCTTCGAAATTACTCTTTATATAATACTCAATATTTTATGGAAAACCCTTAATTTGGCAATGTTCATCACAATGAACATGGTCTTTGCCTCACTTTTGCTCTTCAATTTTTTGCTCTACACAATGGCGAGAAGGCTAAACGACGCGCGTTTTTTTTTTAATTTGCTAATTTAAGGGCTAACAACATCGTATTTTTAAATTATTCCATTAACAAAGAATATATACCGAAAAACGAAAAAGAACGAAAAAGAACCGTACTTTTGTATGGAGGAAATACCGGTATCGGTACTGCTTTATGTGTAATAAATAATAAAATAAATAAATATCTTGGGACATCATACACAAATCAACCTAGTCCCACGGTAAGCTCAATTAAGGCTTGTGGTGTGGGTACCAGGCGACGATATATATAATAGATAGATACGTATAGATACTTAGATACATACACAGCCACGACCAAGGAACAAACGTTTGTGATAAATAAATACACAAAGAATGCCCTCGCCGGGATTCGAACCCGGAACCTCCAGCTTCGTAGGCAGGGTCACTACCATGTATAGAGTAAAACCTAACGTAACTGGTACTTGCCAACTCGTGGTACAAATAATAAGCACACCCGCTAACCCTCATAGCTTACACCGCCGCAGCGAGTGCTTCACTATCAGTACGCCGCAGCCGTTCGGTCAATTGGCAGTATCGCGCACTCGCTGAAAAATACAGCTGTGCGCAATGTACCACGTCATTAAACTTATGTCATGGCTTTTAAAACGAACTGACATTTAATCTTGGAGCCTTCAAGCGCTAAAATTCTAGAATCATTTTTATATTATATAGGTTGTGTGAAGACGGCAGTAAGAATACATTTGTCACCACCCCAACTCCTCCTGCGGGTGTCGTAAAAGTCGACTAAGGGATTGAAGTTTCACTGACCATTATTTGATAAAAGATTGATGATGAGCAGCAGCGTCATCATAGTGGACACATTACTGCG
This sequence comes from Thaumatotibia leucotreta, assembly GCA_025490895.1. Taxonomy (NCBI): domain Eukaryota; kingdom Metazoa; phylum Arthropoda; class Insecta; order Lepidoptera; family Tortricidae; genus Thaumatotibia; species Thaumatotibia leucotreta. Next base: position 44,381 of record JALPQI010007196.1, on the reverse strand, counting down.
ATCGTCAATCCGCTTGCCAAGCGTGGCGATTATGGGCGTTTAGCTCCTACTGCGTCTATATGCATAGTTAATAGGAGAGACCTACGTCCAGCAGTGGACTATCATAGGCTGATGATGAGTTTGTAAACTTAAGTTTTTATGGTTTATAACGTGAGAAACGTGAGAAGGAGGTAAATGGCGATCGCAGTAATGTGTCCAGTTTTCAGATCGCAGTTTACAAAAATAACAAAAGGTTAATAAAATTAGATTCATCACCATCATCATCATTTCAGCCATTTATCGCCCACTGCTGAGCATAGGCCTCTCTTCTAGTACGCCACTCATCTCGGTCCTAAACCAATCTAACCCAGAAGCGTCCCGCAATCATGCAAATGTCGAATAATTAAAATTACATTCCTATCATGTAATTTACGTTTTTTTGGAATCTTGTAATACCTAGTGTGAGATTACTTGAAGGCTTTTAATGCTCGTTTCACTGTACCTAGTTATTTATTTATTACGACACAAATCAATTTGTTAGACTGTTTATCTATATAGTAGATTACATGCCAAGGCCGTTTAAGTGGGAAATATCTCGCATGACGTGTAATTGTAGTCGACAAACATGTGATCCGAGGCTTTCCCATTTAACGGCCGAGGTGTGTATACTATTTTTATGTTCAACGGATCCGGCAGGCGGCAACTTAGCTTAGCAAAGTGCTGTTTGCCGGCCGGAGGGCAGAAAAGTATATTTACGTTTGAAGTATACCGTTGTTTATATAATTATCACGCTCTTTTCCGTATTTCCACAAAAAAATATGCTTTGTAATTTTATGGCTCTAATCAGCAAGTCAAAAGCACAAGAAAAACGAGACCCAAAAATCGCAATAATCGTCAAATGAAAAGAAAACGTAAAACGAAAAAAACAAACTCGACATCAAAAAAGTAATTTTCAGTCGTAATCAGAATCCCAGAGTGAAAGAAACAGGATATTTCAACGAAAATAAATGCAACCGGAAACCCGATTCAACCCTTTTGACAATAAATTCCGAATTAATTAAATCGGCCGACATCTTGGGATGACGAATCGATTCGGGTCGGCTCGGACGGGATCGGTGGCCCTCGGGATTCGTTCTCGAATGTGGATTTGACGTGTCGAAACGATATTGAAATAGCTTTGTTGTGTGAAATGTTAGGTACATCTATCGTGTGAAATGTTTTAGGTACAACCTGCCGCTAAATAGCAGCGCTTGCACTGCTGTGTTTCGGTTTGGGGGTAAGATAGCCGGTGTAATTACTGGCACAGATAGAAGCAATCCATCTAAATCCTCAGGGTAGGTAGCACATAGGCAATTTTCTGATTGCTATGTCTATGCGTCTTAGTTTCTGCTTTCCATCAGCAGGGCTGAGAGCTCAGTTGTCTACCTTCGTCACATAAAAAAAGGTTCTCAATTTGACTGTTGTTTTGTATGTCGTGTGTCGGCAGTAAAAATACATTTGTCACCGCCCCAACTCTTGCCCACTGCTGACTTGCTGAGCTATGGCCTGTTTACGTACGCCATTCAACCCGGTGTTGCCAGACTTACAATAAATTTGATAAAAGCATACATACAATAGGGAAATATAGCGGGAGGCAATTTTTTTATCCATTTAGTGATTATTACTTCGACATACTTAGTTCCTGCGTGGTCTGCAAAACCTCGGAAAATAATGAATTTAAATTACCACAAGAGCTTCCAAAAGAATCAATATCCAATATAGTTGGTCAAACAAAACGTGACGAAATTGGCCCATAGTCCTTTAAATTAACTTGCCGAAATCGATTTCATTTTATTTGTTCAATTTAAAACGGACATTTTGAGGGTCGGGGCAGTAATTAAACGACCGACTGAGGTTCGTTAAACACATCGCCGAAGGCTGTGAGGTTCTAAATTCAAAAATGTATTATTTTTTAAGCATGCGGGTAAAGATTTTTTTAACCTGACTTAGGGTTAATGCTACTGGAAGCATTAAAGCGATCGGACAGCCGGTGGGTTGGTTGCCTGGGAGATATTCTGGACCAGACTGGGCTACGATAATTGGTACTAGTTTGTCGGTTTTCAAGACAAATGTTCGATACATTTTGTCTCGTACCTAATTAAGTACCTAACTTCAATTTTGCTTGTTTTGTCTCTTACGATCTTCGCTCTCTCTTTTTTTTTTTTTTTTTTTATTTATTGTTCGGAGAACCAACAGCTTACAATACAGAGTAGCAATACAAATTAAGAAACAAACAGCCAATTATAGGTTCCCACCAGTAGTAACAGGTTAACAAACAAATGGTGGCTAGTACTAAATTAACACTATCGTGTATCAAAGCAAACTTATTACTAAATATACGTATATAAATGCAACAATCGGTAAAAGTAGTATATAATGTCAACAATAACAATCTGAACAACATGTTATCGCCCGGCTTACTCACTTAACCAACTCGTCTGTTAAGATCCGCCTTATGGTTGTTGTGTTGCAATTAAAAACATCAATGTCTCGCTTCCTCGAGAATTCATTTAGGCTTCTACCAGCTCGTAATAGAAAGCTATTTTTCCTATAATTACGTGATGTAAGTGGGATTGATAAGGGAGGGAAGTATCTTTTAGACCTAGATGGAGTATTGAAGGAAAGCTTGGCGAGCAATTCGGGACAATCAATATTGCCATTCGAAATGCTAAGTAAATAAGAAATATCAGCAATTTGGCGACGTTTATATAAAGGAATAAGATGATGTTTTTTACAAATATTTTCGTAATTAGATGAATTATAAGTGGTATTTAGTTTAAAGCAGAGATATTTTACAAACTTTTTCTGTATACGTTCAATTCTGTTAACATAAGTATTATAAGAAGGGTTCCAAATCTGAGACGCATATTCCAGTTTGCTTCTGACATACGTACAATAGAGGATCTTTATAGTTTTAATTTGAGTGAAATGTTGGCAACTACGCATAATAAACCCTAGAGACTTACTAGCACTGGCTACTATATTGTCTACATGAGTATCAAATAAAAGCTTAGAATCATGGATGACTCCAAGGTCCCTCATACATGACACAGGTTCGAGAACATGATTATTAAGCTTGTATGCCGTCGGGATTGTACTACGTTGTCTAGTGAAAGTTAAGGAAAAACATTTGGAGACATTAAGGTCCAATCTATTATTTTGGCAATATGTGACAAGACGACTGAGATCTTCTTGTAAAAGTGCGGAATCTGCTAATGACTTAACTCTCATAAAAATCTTCATATCGTTGAGGACCATTGAAATACTCCACCCTTTTGTCATTTGTTACTCTTAAGGCTTAAAAAACCATGAATTGAAAGATTGTCACGGTTTATTTTCTTCATTTTGGTTAATTATAAACAGACATAGTACGATTTCCAGCATTTTTTGTGCAGTGTAATTCAATTAAGGGATGTGAAGTAAGTTATTCGAAAGGAGATAGCAAGTTAAGGTTCATCTTTGTGTTACATTGTGTTATGACACGTTACAGCTAAAAATTGACCTCTAGATTCCTTTAACTCAACTACATTGCACCAAAAACCCTAGAAGTTTAGTTAAAGGGTCAGTTTAAGTTGAAATGAGTAATAACATGTTGTAAGACAATAACGAACCTTAACTCACTATCTCCTTATAAATAACTTACACCTTAACCCTTAATTGAAGTGGTGGTGGCTCAGTTGTTTAGACGTTTGACTTTCAATCCGGAGGTCGTGGGTTCAAATCCTGGCTCGTACCAATGAGTTTTTCCGAAACTTATGTACGGAATATCAGATGATAATTATCATTAGCTTTCGGTGAAGGAAAAAATCGTGAGGAAACCTGCATACCTCCGCGAAAAAATTCAAAAGGTGTATGTGAAGTTCCCAACCCGCTTAGGGCCAGCGTGGGGACTATAGCCCAATCCCTCTCATATATGAGAGGTGGCCTGTGCCCAGCAGTGGGACATTATATAGGCTAAAATATTAATATATATCCCTTAATTGAACTACATTGCTCCAAAAATGCTGGAAATCGTACGATCTCTGATTGTAAAAGCTTGCGTTTACATATTTTTTTTACCTTTAATTTTTCACAGTTGAAATCCCGACCTTGTAATCATCCTATACAGGGTGGCTAATAAGTAGCCCGACAAACGTGAAAGGTGTATTCCTGAACACATTTTGAGGCTATAATGTCATATGAACTTTTCTGGATTCGGCTTAGTTTAAGAGATAATGACATGTTATTCAAAAACCTATTTTCATCACAAGTTACTAAAAATGCCTGCACGATTAAAATTCTTACACTAGTAGTTTTCATCTCGACGTACACACTGATTAAAGTTAGAGAAAATGAGAAAAAAGTTTTAGAAAAATGTTGTTCTAAAAAAAAATTCGAATACCCTGAAAAAATAATCTTTCCCTACAATTTATTACTGAGCATGTACAAAAGAAATCAAAATATCAAAAAAAGAATAAAAAAAAAAAATGTTCGAAAATGACATATGTCACATATTTTTTGTACTACTTTTGTCATCAAAAATGCATTGGTAAAGTCTACTGGTATACTCCACCCTGTATAGAGATATGAATAAAATAATAACCGGAACGACCCCCTTTTCGCGGGAGGAAGGAAACTGTCTCTTAGATCCCTTGGGTCTTTGTTCTCTACATCACTTAATTTCAAATTAATTCGTGCTTTGGGATGCCATATATTTGCATTTATGCCGTTTCGGGTTACTAAAACATTATTATATTTTGAGCCAAAAAAAATATTTTATTTTTAACGTATTGTGAAAACACAAACGAAATTATTTATTAACTAAATATTTAGATTTGCGCTTTTTTTTTATTTTTTCGCCAGTAGTCACATTACTGAAAAAAAATGGTCAAAGGCGCCTAGCCTTGTAAGGGATTGCATATACTCGAGAAAATTTACTAGTGGTTGCTAAGACCGAGTGGCCGAGGGGTGCAGGGGTCAGCCGCGAAAGCTGAGCACGTGGGTTCGAGCCCCACCTCGGACGTTGGTTGGTGATCTTCATCGTTTTTTTTTTATATAATAGTTTTATCTTATATAAGGTCCTAATTTATTAGATGCAGATGTTTTAACACATGATATTTTACATTAAAATAATTAACTTTAAATATAAATTAAGAAATCTTTTCATGTAATTTTTTTGATTTAATTTTCCTAACAAAAAAAAAATTATAATTGTTGTCTAAAAAAAAATCATCATGTGCATTATCACATGTCACAATAACACTGTCTGTCATGTCATCAAACGACACAATCCAACGGAAAATAACATGACATTGACAATTAAGTATTTAATTTATCGACGTGAAGTGGCCAGTTCCAGTTGTGTGGTACGTAAAAGAGGTACTAGAATCTGTTCAATGAGTTTTCATTTAATAATCACATAAACAGGGTGTTTTTACGTAGCAAATTTATTTTGCCGTTTTCTCCAAAAAAACATCGTAAGAGCTATAATGTTTCACGGTTTAATATACTTCAGAGACCGAGTACTATCAGCTGTAAAAATATCTGCATCTAATAAATTAGGACTTTATATTGGGTATATGACATCCAATATATATAATTTACTTTATTTTATTTTATTTATATATTACTATGTATCCGGTGTCATATGCTAAGATGATATGTAAAGAGATTTCATGTATTTATTTCACACCTAGGACTGCAAACAAACTGTCTTTTGTTTTGAAACGTCAAATTGTGACACTAGGTCTTGCCATTCAGCCACAGAAAAAAAAATAACCTAAGAACTAATGTCTATACCAACAGGTAAAAGGATACCTCAAACAGATTTAAAAAAAAAGTTAGGCGCGAATGTTTTTTTTAATGTTGTACGATACTGTACTATTGGTTTATTTACAAATCAAATAGTATGGTTCGGCGAAATCAGTTCGTTTTATTTCATGGCAAGTTTGAGAAAAGCACTATACAAATCTCGGCGAGAAACAGGGTTACAGGCCGCGTATTCCTATCTGGCCTCAGTTCCTTCGGCCAGATATATCTACTTGGCCTGTAACCCTTCGTTTCCCGTCCTCTAATAGTAATGTACTATATCATCTACTGGATGGGAATAGAACTTTCCCCAGAATGCTGCCAGTATTGTCTATGAAAAAATCAATCTGACTAGTATGTGTTGACCACGAGTGTATGTGTATAGATAAGATAACAAATACATATACTATAACCCTATCCTATCCCACGGCTGGGCAAAGGTCTCCCCCCTCTTCTTCCATTTATTCCGATTCTGTGCTATATCTGGCAAGTCACTTCAAAAGGAGTCCAAGCTATCCCGCCATCGCCTACGGGGTCTGCCGGGTCCTCGCTTTGAGCTATGAGGCACCCACACCGTTGATATCTTGGCCCATAAATTGTCCGGCATGCGGCAGACATGACCAGAGCCCAGTCCCACTTCAGCTTGGCCGCTTTCCAAACTACATCCACCATTTTGGTCTTAGAGCGCAGCGTGGTGTTCCGGATCCTAATCTATAAGTTTTACACCTACATATATAGTACGGTCAAATCGTACATTAAACTCGCAAAACATGTAGTAAAGCTGCATTTTTGGCATGTTGTTTAGACACCATAGGGCACTATAAAACCACATTTTGCAAGCAAAAAAAAGTTGTGCTAGTTACGTAGTACGTGAAAAACTGCGAAATTTACGGTCATTTTTCAGTTTCTGATTTTTATTAAAAAAACCTTACGTTTTTTGACATTATATGTTAGGAAGCGTTTAAAGATTAATAAATTTCCAACAAGTTGAGCTAACATGTATTACCGTAGGTCTTATAGTTTTAGAGATTTGCGACTTCTTAAAAGTACTCTTTTTTGTAAACTAACGCTATCTTGAGTTTTCCTAACGATTTCGGCTTAATATCGCCTCACCTAATTATGCTACGAAAAACATGCAATAATGACCTTATAGCGCACTTAATATTCTTTCGTTAAAGGGTAAAATCATGTCAGTAAACTTTGTAATTGAAAATAAAAACGCGTAATTCAAAAGGCAGTAGGCCCGCTATCTAAGTTTTTCATACAAATCGCAAGTCGTGTTGCAAAGCTGCAATTTTAGTATATTATATAGGCCCTATAAGGACGTACAAAAATGTATATTACAAGAAATACAAAAAAGGAATTTCGGCATAAGACGAAAAAAACTGAAAAATTATTGGACTCCTTTTACTTTTTGACGTTTAATTAAGAAACTATTATCTTTTTGATACTAATTGCTACAAAACTTAAAAAAAATATTAAATTTGAAAGGATTTGAGCTACCGTGCATTACCCTAAATTATATAGATTTAGAGATACGACATTTCAAAATGTGCCCTTCATTAAGTTAAGAAAATAAATGCTTGTTTTGAAGCCTCGTATACCCCCAACTATAAGACTTACTTACTTAATTGTTATCGGCTCAATTTGTTCCAAATTTAATGTAGTTGTTATCTACAATTACTTTTTTTTTTCTTAGCGCGAACGTTTTGCCAATATTTAGTGAATAGCTTTAACGTAACCTAAAATTTGTTTAATTTTTGATAAAAGGGCACTTTATGAAATGTCGTATCTCAAAATATATATAACTTACGGTGATGCAACGTAGCTCAAATCCTTTCAAATTTAATGTTCTTTCTTACTTTTATAGCAATTAGTATCAAAAAGATAATAGATTTTTAGTTAAACGTCAAAGACTAAAAAAAGTCCGATTTTTTTTCCGTTTTTTACGTCCTATGCCCAAACTATTATTTTGTTTTTCTTTTAATATGCATTTTCGTATATATCTATAAGGCCTATATAATATACTAAAATTGCAGCTTTGCAACTCGACGTGCGATTTGTATGAAAAACTTAGATAGCGGGCCTCCTGCCTTATGAATTTCGCGTTTATACTTTCAACTACAAAGTTCACTGACCTAATTTTACCCTTAAATTAAAGAATATTAAGTGCGCTATAAGGTCATTATCGCGTGTTTTTCGTAGCATAATTAGGTGAGACGATATTAAGCCGAAAATGTTAGCTAAACACAAAATTTTATCTAGTTACAAAAAGGAGTACTTTTTAAAGTCTTGAATCTCTGAAACTATAAGACCTACGGTAATGCATGTTAGCTCAACTTGTTGGAAATTTATTAGTCTTTAAACGTTTGATAACATGTGATATCAAAAAACGTAAGGTTTTTTAAATAAAAATCAGAAACTAAAAAATGGCCACAAATTTCGCAGTTTTTCACGTACTACCCAGCTAGCACAACTTTTTTTTGCTTGCAAAATGTGGTTTTATACTGCCCTGTGGTGTCTAAACAACATACCAAAAATGCAGCGATACTACTTGATTTGCGAGTTTAGGGTAAAATTATGTACGATTTGACCGTACTAATATAGAGGAAGCCAATAAAGCGAAGTTCGGTAAAAAATTGAAAAATTACCTTGTCAATAATATTACTTAAATAATTTTTTTAGAGTCATATTATAATATATATTATGCATAAAGTAAGAATATTATAAATTAATATAAGAGAGTAGAGACTGCACGATCCCACAGTCAAACCGTGAAAACTGTTTTGTGGGACTTTGTATGTATGTTAATGTATATTTCAATGTTAATACATATATAATAAAAAAAAAAAAAAACTTAAATACATTTAAAACAACCATAACAAAGCAATAAAATATTTGTGATACACACACATAAATGCCCGGATTCGAACCTGGAATCTACAGCTTCGTAGGCAGTGCCAATACCAACTAAGCTACTGAGGCTGACATCAAACATCAGAATAGTACGTAGAGTATGCGCGGAAAGTTAAGGCATCTGCCGGTGAAATGGCGTTAAACATTACACGGGCCATCAATTTCCAAACAGATTCTACACATATACATGTATCTAACCTTGCCTAAGGACTACAAACCTTGGAAGGGCTCATTTTTCTGTTACCTAAATTACAGTATGAAATACAGTGTGTGTCGATGACCCGGGCTTTTACGAAAATGGGTAATAATACGCATTACTAGCAATCGTTTTCAAGTATTAACATTTGAAAAATAATTAAATTGACCGTACAATTAATTTTATGTCCTCCGAAAGATCAATGTAACACGTGTACTGCTTAGTTGTCAAACGTTGTGAGTGGCTGCGATCTGTCATTGTGAAGTGCAAATTAACGATCCATTTACATTGCTTCTCAATTAACTTTTCTTAGAAAGTTAATTACTTTTAAAATTAGCATTTTGAATCGAATAATGTTCACGGTTTGGCTAGAAATCTGCATGGCATTATTAGCCAGTATCGTAGACACACACTAAAACCCAGTATCGTAAACACACACTGTATAATGTTCTTTAAATAAATAATATAAATGAAGAGTCCACGGAAAGAACATGTTTAATCCTTCTAAAAGTCAGAGCAAATTTGCACCATAATCTATTATAATTAAGGTTAACTTTCCTTCTGAAATTTAAATTGACTAGACATGTTATTTCCGTGAACCCTTCAAATTTAATAAATATCTTGGGACATCTTCCACAAATCGACCTAGTCCTACGGTAAGCTCAATTAAGGCTTATGATGTAGGTACCAAGCGACGATGTATAACTAGATAGTTACATATATACGTAAATACATAGACAGCCACGCCAAAGGAACAAATATTTGTGATAAATAAATACACAAATAATTCAAATAAAGCTCTCACCGGGATTTGAACCTGGAACCTCTAGCTTCGTAATCAGGGTCGCTACCAACTAGCCTACGTAGGACATTATTTACACTGAAACTAAATTAAAACCAACCATTCACAAAGGAAACAGCGGTAATAAACGACTTTTAGTCAGCAAAAAACGATTAACAATTAATAAGGTAGCTAAATTCGTGATAGGAGCTTATTTATTCGACCATGCATGAAATCGTATACGAATTCTTTGTTCTTCACACCATAAATTAAAGCTTTTAAGGGGCTATTCACACGAAATGACTGTAGCCGGATGGTGACGGCAGTAACACATTGTCACCATCCCAACTCTTCCTGTCGGCGTCGTAAGAGTCGACTAAGGGATAGAAGGGTTGCGGACCATTTCACGAACGAACGAAGGACGGAACTTGTTTACGTGACTTTTCGTTCGAATTTGTCATTTTAATACATTTATTACTATACCTAGATATTTTTCTAGCAGGAACGAAAGATTGACAAAATTAAACATCGACATGATTGTTATCGATAAGTCTTGTAGTAGTCGATAAATCAATTTAATTCATAAATAATGCGCAGTAACTTAGGGATAATCTACAAGAATGCAAACTAATATATTCAAAACAATACATAATTTTACTTATACCTTGTATTTTGTACCCATCAAAAGAACAGAGCCTAATAAGAAACTCTATAGGCATTTAAAAAAAAGCGTAAATGAGTCCTGTATTTATAGGCTACCTAATTTTACGAAATTAGTATGTTTATGAGAAAAGGGTGTACGTAGTTACATGTATCGATAACGGTTATGTCGATGTTCGATTTAGTCAATATCTGGTTGCTGCTAGAAAAACATCTTCATCATAATAGCCTATGATGTGGACTATCACTATGCTGGACGTAGGCCTCTCCTATTAACTATGCGCATTAGGAGGTAAATGACCATAATCGCCACGCTGGGCAAGCGGATTAGCGATCGCAGTAATGTGTCAACTATGATGACGCTGCTGCCCATCATCAATCTTTTATCAAATAATGGTCAGTGACACTTCAATCCCTTATTCGACTCTTACGCCACCCGCAGGAGGAGTTGGGGTGGTGACAAATGTATTCTTACTGCCGGTCCTCACCACATGGCCGGCACCCTAGAAAAATATCTGGGTATATTTATTACTTATCGCTTATCATAATATACTAACGATTGCAGAATCATGGCTACGCACAAAACCTTACATATTTTTACTTAGACTAATGCAGAAAACTAGCTTTACCGTGGAAACCCTTGTTTTTACTAGAATTTGTTTCTCACGGCAACATAATGTATAATATTTATGGCCCAACCATTTATCGAACACGCGACACGTGAACATATTACTAACATTGTATAATAAAAATAATAGGTTAGCGTACGTTATGAACGATTTTATTACTATTTATATTAGTTATAAAGCCACCCAAAAAGTGGTATAAGGAATGGTTGAGTTTTTGTAACATTGTCTGCCCCATTATTATTGTAAGCTATACCCCCTTAATTACAAAAGTCTCCTAGACTAAGGCACTAGTTTCACCGCGAGCTACTAAGCTATGAAATATGGCTATAAACACGAACAAAAGGTACGCACTCCCGTGTAAATAAGAGACACGGCGATACTCGCCCAGCTATAAGCCATCATCGCACGGGCGAGTATCGCCGTGTCTCTTTTATTTACACGGGAGTGCGTATCTTTTGTTCGTGTTTATAGCCCATAGTCATAGATTAGTAGCTCGCGGTGAGACTTAAGTAGACATATACTGTTAAAACCAAAAGGGACAAGCAATACTTATCAAAGGTCGCGATCGCCAACTATTGGGAGCATAGCGTAATAATCCTTAAAATGAAAGTCTCAATGACATCTAGCATGAGAATTTTCCTATAAAAACTTCCAGTAATACAAAGGTGCATTCAGACCAAACGAGCATTCGCTATTCTAACCCCCTACTCTACGAAATTCGATCGTTACACAAAACGTGATTCGTTGATTTCGTAGTGTGGGGGATAGAATAGCGAATATTCGTTTGGTCTGAATGCACCTTTAGGCGAATTCGAGTATGTTCTGGGTCGATTGCATACAAAATTGCTATTGAATGCTCTGCTCTGCTATATTGAATGCTATTGAATGCTCTGCACTCTTTTTTCCATTTTACATGATCCGCACTCTCCCGAATACCTTAAGTCTCTCTTTCAATATTATGGCGTGTCTCGTGACCGTCAACTCCGCTCTTCTGGAAATTTATCTCTTGCCATCCCTCTCCATCACACTAGTTTTATGTCCAGTTCCTTTTCCGTCCAGGTGGCTCGACTCTGGAACAGTCTTCCCCGGGATGTTAAAACTTCTCCCAGCAAGTATGCATTTAAGAAATCTGTTCGTGCTTTCTTCGCTCGCAGATTAAACAATTAGTATGTACCTAAGTTTAATACGTTTCGTCTTTATATATATATATATATATATTATGTTTTTTATTGTATGTATGTAGGTTATATGTATTTATATAAATATTTATAATATATTTTATAATGTGATAAATATGTATATATTTTTATAGTGAGTCATGTGTTTGTTGTTAATAGTTACTCGTATTATTTCAGTTTACTTGTTACATACCCAATATAGCACCGCCCACACCTTCTCTACTTTGCCTTAAGGTTGACTGGTAGAGAATGCCCTTGGCATTAAGTTCGCCTTTTGTACTTTAAGATTTTCTTTTGTGCAATAAAGTTTAAATAAATAAATAAATAAATAAATAAAATTTACTTTCCTTGGCCTTAATCTAAACAAAAATCACGATCGCGTCAATGCTCAGCTGTTGATCGCTTTTTTCAATGCCAAAAGTTGTTGCACAAAATTTAACTTTTTTATCAGCCTCTGTAGCCTAGTTGGTAGTGAACCTGCCTACAAAGCTGGAGGTTCCGGGCTCGAATCCCGGCGAGGGCATTATTTGTGTATTTATTTATCACAAATATTTCTTCCTTGGTCATGGCTGTCTATGTATTTAAGTATCTATCTATTATATATATCGTCGCCTGGTACCCACATCACAAGCCTTAATTGAGCTTACCGTGGGACTAGGTCGATTTGTGTAAGATGTCCCAAGATATTATTTATTTATTTTTATTTATTTATTTATGGAATAGGAGGCAAGCGAGCAGACGTATCGCATGGTATATTCGGGAAATATTATTTGATCGAGTGTTATCTTACTTACGACCTTTCGTTTTGCGTTAACACTTACTAGACAATCAGCATTCTAGCACTTTTCTATTGTTAATGATGCAAAACAAAAGGTCGTAAGTAAGGTAAGACTCGGTCAAATAATATTTCCCGAACTATACGCGATCATCGTCGCCCATGGACACCCGCAACACCCGTGGTATTACAAGTGCGTTGCCGACCTGTAATATGGGAATACGCTCTTTTATTGAAGGTTTCAAGATTGTAGCCGTCCGTAAACACCGCAGGCGATAATTCATTCCAGAGATTAGCTGTGCGAGGCAGGAAATTTCTAGAAAAACGGTATTACGACGTAACATTTTTTTTTCTTCAAAAGCCTTTAACTATCGTGAATTTTCGTCAATTACCTAATGCAAGTCCCCTTCTGAAACACGTACAGTCGACGTCAAAGATATCATTACGGTTTAGGTGCCAAATATATATTTACACAACTTTCTTGCCTTGACATTAAGATCGAGTAAATATATTTTCCTAACTATTGCGGAAAAGTAAGCTTAGCGCACGCTTCGCGTGCGTAAATTTCTCTTTTTATGGTGCTTGTTATGAAAAAAGTCGTTCAATACACTTGTAAAAACTTCTTTTTAACTCAGGTGATTATCGCCCTCGTTTCACTCAGGCTCCAACTTTCACTCTCGTCGAAAAATTTTTTTTGCGCTTGTGTCGAAATGTACTATTTTGGCACCTAAACCGTTTGACATCGACTCTACATTGCTACACCCATTACGTTAAAATTGAATTCATGATTTTCTGAGTACTTTTTGAACCAATCATTTATAACACCAACAGTAATATCTACACCCGTTGCCCCAAGACTTCGCATTTGCGTGGCACTCCGTTTTCCGGAAGCATTATACGCACAACATTACTCAACGTCTGATGTTAATTGACTTGCCCATACATCATTCTGCCGCATTAATATGCTATACATAGAATAGGAAATTATCTCGGAATAAAACATCGACTGGACTGAATATATCTACCCTTACCTTGAGATAATGTGACTTGTCTCTAATGAGTATTCTTTTATTAGTAAATCATCAAAATTATTTAGATATTCACAGAACAGGTTTCGTCAAATCACATAGTTCATCTACCCCAGGGTCGGTCTAATGTGAAGTCCTCATCATCAGCCTATGATAGTCCACTGCTGGACGTAGGCCTCTCCTATTAACTATGCATTAGGAGGAAAATACCCATAATCGCCACGCTGGGCAAGCGAATTGGCGATCGCAGTAATGTGTCCACTATGATGACGCTGCTACATCATTAATCTTTTATCAAAATTAAATAATGGTCAGTGATACGTTCAATCCCTTAGAGGAGTTGGGGTGGCGACAAATGTATTCTTATTGCCGTCACCACACGGCCGAATGTGTAGTCCTGGCTTGTGGTATTTACTTTTACAAAAAACAACCGATTTCTCCAAGAAGAATTGATGCCGACGACACCAAGTCAGTTAACGATTCTCGGAGATGACCAAGTGGCAATTACATAAAAAAAAGACAGTCGAATTGAGAATCCTCCTTTTTTGAAATCGATTAAATATTTAAAATAGATATTTCAAACGTTGTACTTACCCAATCAGTGCCTAATTCAGTCGTGAAACGTTATAAATAAACAGAGATGCTTTTACAATGAAAACAATTAAATTGGTCGTTCTAAGATTATTTTTCTTTCCTAGGTAAATGGTTTACATAGTAACGAAATTACTAATTTTTTTTTACTTAAATGTATTTAATTTAACAAGATGTATAAAAAGAGCAGGTCAACAATCCCACAAAATCTTTTGTTTTAGGTATAACACCACATTATTAAAGCAGTAAACATTATTTACACCTTTAAAGTAACATAGTAATACATTGAGGTAATACTCGTAGAGTAGTTTTTTCCAAGGACGATTTTCTGCAAATAATTTTAGAATGACTTATGGAACTAAGATATTATAGTTAAGTCTGTTTTCAGTGAAATTATTTTCCCCTGGTTAAAAATAGTTGGTAAAAATGCATATATTATTCACTAGTTGCAACTACTTTTTGCGAGTTGGGTTTTAAAAAATCATAGTCTATACTATTTTTAACTACGCCGTTTCAGAAAACTAACTTTGATGAGAGAAATGTGTTCTCAGTTCTCACTGAGATAAAAAGAACAAGTTTTAATTAAAAATGCCAGAAAACCGGGTTTTTACTATAATAATATACCTACTTGCAACGTTTTTTTTAATGTGGTGTCCCGCCAATTTATTTTTAACATAAGTATTTTTATATGTAATTTCTACTTGTAATCACAAACTAAAATAGGAGAAAGTTACAGAATCTCCAAACATTTTTTGAAACTCATACGTTATTACCATACAAAATGGAAAATCAACTACCGATGCCATACACTCGATCAGAATCCTGATGGAAAAATATAAAGCCAAAAAATCAGACCTACACATGGTATTCATTGACTTGGAAAAGGCTTTCGATCGGGTGCCAAGGGAACTAATCTGGCAAGCTCTACGAGCTAATGGTGTGCCAGAGGCCTATATTCACGTCGTCCAGGACATGTACCGAGACGTCACAACGAGAGTGCGTAGCCCTGCTGGCATAAGCGAAGAGTTCCAAGTAAAAGTTGGTGTTCATCAAGGCTCGGCACTCAGCCCACTCCTATTCACTCTCGTAATGAATCATCTGACATCTCGGCTGCAACGATCTCCGCCTTGGGACATCCTGTACGCTGATGACATAGTGCTCACAAGCGAAGACTCCAGCACCCTGCAACGGATAGTGGAGCAATGGAGAGATTCTTTAGAAAGAGCCGGGCTACGTGTGAGTAAGGAGAAAACTGAATATATGCATTGCAATTTCAGCAACACCCACAATAATGCCAGTATTTTCTTACAACTGCCATGACGGGATAATAGACACGGATGTCACTCATCGCATTAACACGGGGTGGATGAAGTGGAGAGAACTTACGGGTGTGCTTTGTGATATCAGAATGCCAGTCCATATCAAAGGCAAAGTATATAAAACAGCAGTGCGCCCAGCAATTACGTATGGGGCTGAATGCTGGCCACTCAAAAAGCAGCAAGAAAACAAAATTCACAGCGCTGAAATTAAAATGCTCAAATGGGCCGGCGGCGTTTACGAGACTGGACTGTGTAAGGAATACAAATATAAGAGGCAGCTTTGAGTGAGACCTATTCAGGAAAAAGTGGCGGAGAGTCGACTTAGGTGGTATGGCCATGTGATGCGGCGACCCCCAGACCACATGACCAGAACGGTCCTTGGTATAGTTAATGCGGTGCAGGGACCAGGGTGACTCAAGACAACCTGGATGGCAGTTGTTAGAAAAGACCTTAGAGATAGAAAACTAACACCAGAGACGACCCAGGACCGAGCGGCCTGGCGACGCATGATTAGAAGGGCCGACCCCAAGTAAATGGGAAAGCGCCAGGCAGAAGAAGATTACCATACAAAATGTATGAAAAAGTCCTAATGCAGTGAAAAAAATATTGGAAATATTATAAAAAAATATTTGAAAAATATTGGAAATATTTTTTCTCCTACTTGGGCCATGAGAAATTGATGTTTTGAACTATGTACGAGTATATATTTTTTGGGAGACCACCGAAAAGATGGTCCACGACATCCGCCGAACCGCAACAAAGCAGTGAATGCGACTAGCACAGGACCGAGGAAAGAGGCGTAATCAAGAAGAGGTCTATACCCAGCAGGTGGACACGGGCTGAATGGATAGATATTTTATTTTGCAAACGACCCATTTTTTATTATCAGCAATATTATGTCCAAGCAAGTTCAGCGAACTACGAACTCCGCGAATTTCAGGGATTTTTCTCTGTCACCCTAATGACGCCTTTGTTGGAGTGACAGAGACAAAATCCCCAAAATTTACGAACTTCGGTGTTCGCGGTAGCAGGGTGCTTCGACAAGTTGCCAATCGCTAACGCTTAATCTTCAATCGTAAACGAAAGGCAGCTACCCGTCTTTGTCGCACTAATATGAAAGAGTGACAGAGAGGGAAAACTACGATACGCTACTAAGCGTTAGCGATTGGCAACTTGGCTAAGCATCCAGATCTGGAAGACCCAGAGCTAAGTGTTTTTTTTTTAACACACATAGTAAGGGTGCTAGCAACTGAATGGATAGTTCCGTATTCGATTCCTTATTTGGGCGCTGTTCACTTGTTCAGTGGTACGCGTAATTTAATAAGATTGAAGAGAATCCCACTTTTTGTTTGAAAAACAAGTACTTTTGAGGATGAGTGAAACAATTTGGCGTAGTTGCACAAAAAGAAACCAATCCACACGATAATTTCAAAGCCCGACTTATTTGTTTTGATTTAAGGTGTTAGTTACAATAAAATGTTATGTGGGTTGGTTCCCTTTTGCATAATACGTCCAATTATCCTGTAGTTAAAAATAGAAGTAATAAAGAAATATACAAATCTTGGGACACCTTACACAAATAGACCAGTCCCACGGTAAGATCAATTAAGGCTTGTGTGGGTTTCAAGTGACGATATTATGTATATAAAAAGAAAAAGAAATGATAAAAGCATGTAGGTAGTTAAATACATAGACAACCACGACCAAGGAACAAACACGGCACGGTTTACGAGTTATTTACGAAAAATTAAAAATAAGGACCTTTACACCCCTCTCCCCCCGTTAGCTCCACCCCTAACCACCAGTACTTTTAGTATGTGGTTTAAAACACCATTCCCTACAACTATGCCAAAATTCGCTTATACACGAATTATTTCCGCCGACAGGCAGCTTTTGGTCTTCGTTAGGTGGGCTATGTAGTCAAAAAGAAGTTTTATGACGACTTACGTCGAAAAACTTATTTCGAATAAAGGTTGATTATCTCGGAAACCAATCTGAATCCAGGAAATTTTATGTAACATTAAAGACTCTAAATATGGTCAGGAATTCAGCATTTAAATATTTTGGAATGCTCGCGAGCACCCAGTATTACTAGTAATAATTATGCCGTCAGCCCTTGTCTGAAACATGTACATGAAACTGATGACATGGCAATTATATTACCTATTACTATCAATATAGATGACGATGACGGATCAATATCGAAAGATTCAAATTACTATAGTTATGTTGGAGTGGTAATTACGAGTATCATGGCAGTTCTAAATTCGTAATAATAAATCATTTTACCAGGTTTAATAACTCAATGAATAAAAACAAATGAGAATTATAAAGAGAATATGCCTACCAACTATATTGGTGTAATTATTTATTAAAATCCATTTAAAATGACATGAAAGGGGATCATCCCACGAACAAATAAAACATGGAAGCCGCACGCCATACTTAATTGCCTTTTAAAAACGGTCCTGAATTTTAGTTGATTAAGTGTCACCCCTTCTTCAATGTATCACGGCAATGAATTTCAATGTCATCCTATAAAAACTTAAACCGCCATTTGATATAGTTGTGATTGGTTCATCAAAGTTTTGATTGGCTATATTCTATAAGCATTTGTCAAAAGGTGCGTTCAAACTAAAAGAGCATTCGCTGTTCTAACCTCCCACTCTGCGAAAATCGATCGGTACACAAAACGTGATTGGTTGATTTCGTAGAACGGGCGCTAGAACAGCGAATACTCTTTTGGTTTAAACGCACCTAAAGATGTTGATTCGCCAAAATATGCGCGGTGTTAAGAAAAGCGCTATGTCTTGCCTATCTTTGCACAATTGAACAACTGTTTTAGGGGGCATTTTTGAGCTGGCGTTAGACGTCCATGTTATACATATATTATGGTCGCAGGGATCATCTAATGGTCACATTCTTCACCATTATAAAGAAGTTTGTGACCCGCACCAGCTTTAAATTGGTAGGTACAACACTGATACCAAAACCTTCATTTTAATATCTTTATAACTTCATACATGCTTACATAGGCACAGAAAGAAAACAATTTAGTTTTATGCTATGTTTTATTACAAGGATAGGCGAACATAATCGAAGGTTCTTTTACGGCATTTACGAGATAATAACAAGCAAACGAACACCACTTACTTTTGACCACCCAATCATAAGTGGACATCAGGAATATTATTTTTAATCGACACGTTCGCGTGTTGTTATGGCGGCCATTTTGTTGATGGTGGTCGTTACGGCAGCCAATCAGTGGCCCGATTAACAAGAATCAAGGGGAATTGGTGGAATATACGAAAAGATATAGGTTTCATAGGCAGGTCGAGCGATTCGATTAAGGCAAGGACCGAAATGGCTAGGGTGGAAACTGAAGTTTTTATCGAATAAATATTTTAGTGTTGCTATACTTACTTTACCTATAATAAAATGAAATACACTCATATTTTACATACAAATAAAAGTTTTACGATATATTGAAATCTCTATAGCAAATTCAACGGAACGGAGAGTTGTCGAGTTTGCGGAGAATTGTGGTAGACACACGTTTTGAGTGGCTTAAGGTTGTAGTACCTTCGAAACATTAAGTACAGATGTCACTAGTGATTAGCTTTACAATACCATTGACTAAATTCACTGTGATCGACGGAAGGTCGTCGGGTGTAATTGGAAGCACTTTAGACCGGCGATCCAGAGGAAGCGGGTTCGAATCCCGTGACAACCGTTTCACAGTTGATTTTTTCTATGGTAGCACATCTGTTACGACATTGTAGAATATTGAAAAATGTTAATATGACGTTTCCATACATTGGGGTCTGGTTTACCAAACCTCGTATGCCGAAGGTTAAGGGGACAGATACCTAACTAGGTATATTACCTAAGATGATTGCGGAAGTTACAGCCTTTATATCAATATAATTTTCACACCGCCCATTTGAATACGGGTCTTCTTCAGGAGGGAACAATGTGGCACTTTTGTGTACAAGGACTTTATATAGCCTGCCTAAAAAGTAGCAATAAAATACTCGTGTGAAAATAAACTTTGTGGAAGCAAATTGAAAAGGCGTGTGCCCAACGGTGGGCGAACACACGCTGATGAAGAAGGAGATTAAGATGAAAATAAACAGTAGTTACGTTTGTAATCGATTACTTCAGAATCGATTATCGATATACAGGGTGGAACGGAACGACGATCTTTCCCTCTACCGACCGAGTCTACCAACCATTACGATTAATTTTCAGTACAGTACCAACATCGAAATATCTTTAAAAAAAATAACACCTCATACAAAGTGACTTATTAGTTAGACCTCAATAGTATGGAAAAGTCAATTTTCCATGTAAGTTTTCAATGTTGGTCCCATACTGAAAGTTCATCGTAATGGTTGGTAAACTCGGTCGATAGCGGGCAAGGCCGTCGTTCCGTTCCACCCTGTATGATGAAGCCGAAAGACGTCCACTGCTGAACATTTTACCCAAAGATTGCCACAATGACCGGTCCTGCGCCACCCGTATCCAGCGGACTCCTGCGACCTTCACAGTCATCAGTCTACCTAGTGAGGGAACTACCCACGCTGCTCCTTCCGGTAGGTGGCGCCATTCAAGAACTTTTCCGTCCCAACGGCCATCAGTCCTACGTGAAATGAAAAAAAAAAAATATTAAAAATGATCATGGTAAATATATTCACATTGGTGAAGATGTTATAAATCGATTTGAACACATAATCTACTCGTTTGAACATGCATTAGTTGTAAGTAAGTACCTACTTATTCTATGATTTAATTACTTTTATATTAATTTAATGTTGTTTACTGACAGTCATGTTAATAAACTGACATTTTCTGCTTTGTCATAAAGGTTACAAAATTACAAATAATATTTCTTACACAGTCAAAAAGAAATTGTGTGTTATTTTCCTGAAAATTAACTATTATACTTCCTTCTTTAACAGTGCTATTAACTTCAAAAGTTATTTAGGTACACTAAACTTAATGAAAGTCAAACATGAAAACCAGTTGTAAACTACGACACGAAATAAACACGTAGCAAAGTTAATATCTCAAAAAATGCAAATGCGTGTTTTTAATTACAGAATGTCTTGGACCTTTACAATTTATGTGCGGTGTTTAAAGTTTTTAAAGCGAACGACATTTTATGGTTCATGAAAGTAAAATGAGACGCACTGCGCAGAAACAGGCGGACGGTGCCGTCTTTGAAGTTTCGTTTTAATTTGTCGTTTTGATACTCTATGTACTTATCTGATGACTACCCCAACCAGCAAGCTTAGTAAATGATTGGTGCGATAGTATGTCGCCGCGAGATAGATCTCCCGTCCTTCACTAGCTATGTTAACAAAAGAGGGACGGATAGACTATCTCGCGGCGAGATACTGTCGCACCAATCATGTGCTAAGCATACTGCAAGCTTAGTACATGATTGGTGCGACAGTATGTCGCTGCGAGATAAATTTCCCGTCTTTTAGTATCTATATTAATAAAAGAGGGACGGATAGTCTCGCGTCGACATATTGTCCCATAAATCATGTGCTAAGTACACCGCAATCGAGCGAGACATACTATTTATCTAGCAATTCTTGTTGACAGTAAAAGACACAGGAAAATAAAGTTTTCCTTGAAAAAGTTTAAGAACCCTTCTTTTTAAAAAAATACTGCCATTTTTACTGGCGAAAGTCACTTGTCAGATTTTAGGTAAGGTACATGTCGACTATGTATTATTAGTGCAACATGATGATGATGAGTGATGATATTTAAGTTGTAAAAGAACTGAGTGCGTAGCCAAGATGGTAATTGATAACGCCCAGTAGCCGTAGCGTAATTATTTTTCACCCTGTACTTTTATTATGACATGACACATTCGGGACTGATTGTTAGGAATTGGCACAAGATACAAATTCCTGTCAGACCCGAACGTACTGTCATATACATGCAAGCGAAACTATTTATGGTGCCATCACTTTCACACAGCAGCTGATCCTTCTAATTGTATGATTACTCGGATTTTACTGGAATATACAGCGAGTGGAGCCAAGTACTTACTGAAGTAATGAAGTTACATCATATCAAAACGATCTTTCAGAGCTACAGTTGGGTTCCAGGGCGTTTTTAAAGCGCTTAAACTATGTTAATTAAAGTTGTGAATAATTTTGAGTTTGAACAGGCTTTGGTGGTGATGGAAGCACTCTTTCGCTTAATATTGTTGACTGTAGTTTTTTTATGAATTGTTATACTTTTAATTGAACCGTTAATTGCCGTAATTTTCAATTATGTCACACACAGGCATTATTCGCATAAGCTACTCGTCATCATCATCATCAGCCTATGATAGTCCACTGCTGGACGTAAGCCTCTCCTATTAACTATGCGTATAAACGCATTAGGAGGAAAATACGCTAGGTAAGCGGATTGCCGATCGCAGTAATGTGTCCACTATGATGACGCTGCTGCCCATTATCAATCTTTTATCAAATAATGGTCAGTGACACTTCAATCCGTTAGTCGACTCTTACGACACCCGCAGGAGGAGTTGGGGTGGAGACAAATGTATTCTTATTGCCGTCACCACACGGCGGCACTGCAATGGTTGGCTACTTGCAATGGTTGAATTTAAACTTTAATGCGACACTAACTATAAAGAAGTACGCGCCGCGCTCTTGAGTCGCGAGGTGTGAACTCGGGCTCAGTGCTTGATAATGGAGACCTACCCCCGTATTCATAAACGTTTGCTAACTTAACAAGTCGCTAATAATCGTTTGTCCCTTTTGCTCTTATGGACACATTGTTAAGACAGAAAGGGACAAACAATTATTAGCGGCTTGTTAAGTTAGCAAATGTTTATGAATAAGGGTACTAGGCTCTCCCAAACATGTCGCGCGCAGTGACTAGGTAAATACACGTGTGTTGGTTTCTCGCAGTGGGCTCTATTTAGATGTTTATTTTTAAGACCGCTTTTCCGGCCATTGTTACCATGTAGTCGTATAATAAATAAATAATATATCTTGGGACATCTTACACAAATCGACCTAGTCCCACGGTAAGCTTAATTGCGATGTGGGTACCAGACGACGATATACAGGTTGGTCCAAACCTTGACGTCAAATAATTTTTTTTAAATTCCTCACGTCATGAGCTATCAGAATATATCCCATTTATGTTAGCCGATTTTTTGTAGTTTTCGAGTTATGAATTTTTGAAAACAATTTTTTTGACAAATTCTGGAATGAAGAAATTTATTAATAAAAAAAACTGTTGGGTTTCTTAACTAGTTTTTTTTTTGTAAAAGTATTACTACAAATAAAGCATTTACTGACAAAAAAATTAGCGTCCTCACTTTGATACAAGTATGATAAAAAAATACCGAATTCAAAATTTTACGCTAAAAACGCATCAAAATAGCATTAATGTACGTAAATAAAAAGAATAAAACATATGTTAAGGATTTTTGGTAATGTAAATACTGCCCTAAACCTTAAACCTTCGTAAAAGCAAAAAAAAAGTGATACTTAAGGCAGTCTTTACATTACCAAAAATCCTTGGGATAATGTTTTATTTTTTTATTTACGTACATTAATGCTATTTTGATGCATTTTTAACGAAAATTTTTGTATTTGGTATTTTTTATCCTAATTGTATCAAAGTGAGGACGCTAATTTTTTTGTCAGTAAATGCTTTATTTGTAGTAATACTTTTACAAAAAGAAAATATTACAAAAACCCAATAGCTTTTTTTTTCAATAAATTTCTTCATTCCAGAATTTCTCAAAAAAAAATTTTTTTTTTAATTCATAACTCGAAAACTACAAAAAATCGGCTAACATACATGGAGTATATTCTGATAGCCCATGACGTAGGGAACCTAAAAAAATTTTTGACGTCAAGGTTTGGACCACCCTGTATATAATAGATAGATACATATAGATACTTAAATACATAGACAGCCATGACCAAGGAACAAATATTTTTTTATCAACAGGGATTCGAACCTGCAACCTCCAGCTTCGTAGGCAGGGTCACTACCAACTAGGCTACGGAGGCTGACGAATACTGATAATATAATTACTAAGTAATTTTATAAATGAAGCTTATTCTTTGGTAGAGTTATCATTTTAACCATTCATTTTAGTAATAATACCTGTTCATATATTTTATATTTCGGGAAACTACGCGATGTCTTTTCGTCCGACATACCTCAGTGCCTTAAGACGAAAGTCTACAATCAATATGTGTTACCAGTGATGACTTACGGCGCCGAAACGTGGTCCTTCACCATCGGCCTCATCTCTAAACTCAGAGTCGCTCAAAGAGCTATGGAGAGGGCTATGCTCGGAGTTTCTCTGCGTGATCGAATCAGAAATGAGGAGATCCGTAGGCGAACTAAAGTTACTGACATAGCCCTCCGGATTAGTAAGCTGAAGTGGCAATGGGCAGGCCACATTGCACGCAGAGCAGATGGTCGATGGGGTCGAAAAGTGCTCGAGTGGAGACCACGGCTAGGCAAACGCAGCGTAGGACGTCCACCCACAAGATGGACAGACGACCTTATGAAGGTCGCCGGGACACGCTGGATGCAGGTTGCATCTAACCGGTACATGTGGTGGTCCAGAGGGGAGGCCTATGTTCAGCAGTGGACGTCTTATGGCTGAGATGATGATGATGATGATGATATTTTATATACGCAATACGCAATAAAAATAAGTTCAGGACACCTGTTAAAAGTTCCTAATAATTGAGTAGAAACTTTTTTACGCACATCAAAAAGTTTTATGCAAAAAAGTATGTAGAAGTTGTCAAAATAAGAACCAATTTAACACTTTTACAAAGGTGAAACTTTTCTGTGCGCATCAAATCTCGAGCAAAAAGTGAGAGTTACCAGTTTTTGGGAGAAAACCCGTTTTATTATTTTAAAAACAAACGGGTCTTAATCGCGTAAACTTACGTTTAATTATATCCTGACGTTTCGGGCTTGACGTTACACCCGTGGTCGCAGGCAGACCACCTACCTGCTGCTACTGCCTGCGACCACGGGCGTAACGTCATGCCCGAAACGTCAGGATAGAATTAACATTTACGCGATTAAGACCGGTTTGTTTTTAAAATATGAGTAATAATCGTGATAGTTTAAATCAATATAAAACCGTTTTATGGTATAGATACTAACTGTAAGTATTTGTCTGTCCATTAGGTGTACATAATACAAATACCTTGCTTTAGACACTTGAGTAAAGCTAGTAAAAAATTACAATACATTAATAACTTTTAACACTTTCATTGCCGTCGAGTGCTACGCGCTACGCTGTAGCCGATCCCGTGATTTTTCCACTTTCTAGCGAAAATAGACCTCCCACAGAAAACTCCCCTCGGGATTTCCCCGCGCTCAAAGTGTTAATAGATAAAATTCAAAAAATTAGGACCTACTCCAAAAAAAATTGGCCATTGTTATTATTAGTCCTAGTTTTTACTTTGTAAGACAAAGCTATTCCCGCTTTCCCCTATTACTTAGGCAACGAATCCCGCCCTAACCTCATGCATTTTTTTAAAATTTGAAATAGGCTTACTCATGGCCACAGACTAGCCAAGGGCAGAGATGCATTAATTTGTGTAAGGCACTGGTGTCACCGCGAGTTACTAAGCTATAAACTGTCGGCTATAAACATGAAGAAAAGATACGCACTCTCGTGTAAAAAAAGAGACACGTCGATACTCGCCCAGCGGTGATGGCTGAAAGTGTCTCTTTTATTTACAAGGGAGTGCGTATCTTTTGCTCGTGTTTATAGCCGATAGTTCATAGCTCAGTAGCTCGCGGCAGGGCTCGGATACCGGTTTTTACTCCATACAAAAAACGGTTCGAATTTCGTTCTTTTTTGTTCTTCGGTATATCAATTCTTTGTTAATGGAGTAATTAAAAAATACGACGTTGGTAATTTCAGGAGCATTCCATGAAAACATCTACTTTTTGTCGCTTACGTGTCGCTATGGTAGCTACCCTAAGAAAATATGCTATCCGCTAGGAAACACTGTCAATCTTAAAGCCTTGATATGTTAGTATTATACCGTAACTCCGGTTACTCAGCTCAGCTTCAAAAGTATTGAAACGACAGTGTCGCTTACTACTTGTTTTCATGGAATGCTCCTTCGTAACATTTTGAGTACTATATGAAGAATATAAAACATTTTAAATATTGGGCTATTTCGAGGTTCGCAAAAAAAACCGGTTCTGAGCCTTGGCTCGCGGTGAGACGAGTGTCTAAAAGCGTTAATAGACGTTCGAACATGGTCCACTCCGCATCGCGAACTTGGTCCGCTCCGTACCAAATTCGATGGTGTGTTCAGCGGTCCGCCGACATTATTATTATTATTGACGGTGCGGTCGGTTCGCTGGTTTTCCCACAGGATTTGGTGCGGTCCGCACCAAGTTCGCTCGTGTGGACGGCGCCGCCGCACCGTACAGCGCTTACTTGTAGGTAATTAATTAAAAGTAAACAAACAATTCGTAAATTTTCGGGTATTTATGAAATTTATAGACATAACAGTGTCTCATAAATAATAATGTGCCAAAATGTAATTATTATTATTTATTTATTTATTTTTATGGAAATATTAGTATGGATAATAATGTTATTTTCTGTTTATGTATGTAATAATAATGTTGTAAACAATGTGACATGTAAAATTATTGTATTTTATCAATAAAATTTGATTGATTGATTGATTGTAGCGACGATGGTTGCCACAACTAACGCGATTTTAGCTTTTTTGTATAAAATCGGAGGCATATCGCCGTGATCACTGTCTGGTAGCACGAAACGCACTGGACCGTTTTTGAACGGTGCGATGGTGTGGCGAGACGAGCGCACGTGCGGACCGGACCAAGTTCGCGGTGCGGAGTGGACCAAATTCGAACGTCTATTAACGCTTTAACGCCGCGGCCACGACATCGGTCTAAGGCGACCGGCTTAGCGGAAAACGTATGGTGCTCCCTCTCGTACTTATATCGGCATCCCGCTCCCACTCATGGATTCGCTCGCCGCTGGTCGCCTTAGACCAATGTCGTGGCCGGGGCATAAGGCATAAGCGGTGAGCGTCCAGCGGGGCGGGTAACGTCGCGTCGAGCGTCCAAGGTATTTGGATGGCGTGCACTCTGGGCACGCGCATACGTTTGCATTTGCTTAAATGTGCATTCAGACCAAACCAGCATTCGCTATTCTATCCCCCCACTCTACTAAATTCGATCGTTACACAAAACGTGATTTCGTAGAGCGGGGATAGAACAGCGAATGCTCGATTGGTCTGAATGTACAGTCGACAAAAAAGTCTCCTCTACAGCTCACAAGTGCAAACATCTTACCACGTCACGCGACAGCATGAGCGTTCGTTGCAACCGAGTTTCTATGTGTATCGCGCATCCGTGGTAAGATGTTTGCACTTGTGAGCTGTAAAGGAGACTTTTTTGTCGACTGTACCTTAACATTGACGCCCCGCTCGAGCGTCTAATTTAGGGCGTCCTCTTCACACTTACGTCGGAATTTACAAGTGTGAGAGAGACACGTCAATCCTGTACACAGTACTCTGTATTGTCACAGATTGGATCACAATTTAACTGGCTGATAGCCGAAAAGGGGGGTTATAACTTATAAGCAATATTGAATATTTCGAAATTAACCCCTTCCTTCCTAAATATCTGCTAACTTAGCAAGCTGATAAGCATTGCTTTTCACTTTAGGTTTTATCAATATGTCATTGTCTGCAGGCCTATCTAAAATGCCATTCTGCAATCGTATGTGATAAACAATCAGTCACGTGACCATAAAAAGGTACTAAATTGGTCAAGTGACTTTTCGTACGAATCTGTCATTATTACATTTTTCATCTTACTTGCTGTCTAAACGCGTCATTGCATGCGTAGCGGGAGTAATAGAAAAGTGAAATTCTTTCGGGAGTAATAGAAATACCAGTACGTCATTTGATAATACTTTGTCTTAAAACTCATTTTTTGTCGGCAAGTGTGATGAAAAACATTCGGTCTCGGGAATCACGGTCGGTAAGCGGAATACTAACTTGAGTCATTAAAAACCCTCCGCCAATGGCGTCGGGCTTCTAGCACTCTCGTTAGTAATTCCGTTACCTTCCTTGATGCACAATGTACTATTGTTACTCATCTTGGCTAGCCTGCTGTAAGGCCAAAAGGAGCAAACGATACCTGTTGTCTCGGAGACTTTTATTAATAAGGGGGTAATATTATACATGAGATATGCAAAATTGATAGCTCGTCTCATGAAAGCTTAGAATATTCCCCAATCTATGTCAACACGAAGGTACAGATTATGCAAAACTAGCGCACGCGCCTTATTGTAGCCTGCAGGCATACTTGATGCATAATTTTATACATCATTTGCGGTCCAAGGAAAAGAAGAAAGCGGAAATTGACTTTTAAATTTTAAACAATTCTTAAAAACGATTTATCACCAGAGATTGGATAAATGTGTGTGATTGTTCGCAATAATATGGACATGACTCCAAAGTTGATCAAATGAGTAATTAAGCGAATAATTTCTTGCAATTTGATTTCAAAGCTTTAAGGTGACTATTTATAAAGGTTTTCATAATTACCGGTGTTAAATAGGTAAATTTATAAAAGTGATTAAATGATTCATTATTCAACCAAATTTGGACTCATGTCCATATTATTCCGAACAATGACGCACGTTTGTCCGATCTCTGTTTATCAGGCAGACTAGTAGTAAGCGCAAAAAAAATGCTATTATAATATCATTAGCCGTGTGGTGACGGCAGTAAAAATACATTTATCTCCACCCCGACTCTTCCTACGGGTGCCGTAAGAGCTGACTAAGGGATTGAAGTGTCGCGTACCATTGTTGGACAGAAGATTGATGATGGGTAGCAGTGTAATCATAGTGGACATTACTCTGATTGCCAATCCGCTTCCCCGGCGTGGTAATTATGGGCATTTACCTCCTATTCCGTCCTCTCCAATAAACTATGCGTATAGACGCATAGTTTATTGGAGAGGACTACGTTCAGCAGTGGACTGAGATAGGCTTTTGATGATCATGATGATGACAATTACAAAATTACTAGGCTTTAAATTATAGTGTTAGTAATTAACTTATTTGGAGTATAATTGAATCTGCTGTGTGTAAATGTGCATTTAGACCAAACGAGCATTTGCTCAGTCTATCCACCACTACAAAATCAACGAAATTCGACGAATCACGTTTTGTGTAACGAACGAATTTCGTAGAGTGGGGGATAGAATGAGCGAACGCTCATTTGGTCTAAATGCACCTTTATATTTACAAAGTTGTGGTTCTCCTTATATATTTATGGACGATTAAAATTTTTAATTTGCAATGATAACTATTTGTGGGATATTTATACAGGGTGGAAAGGGACGACGTTCCTTCCCGCTACCGACCATGTCTACCAAACCATTACGATGAACTTTCAGTATGGGACCAACATCGAAAGCGTACATGGAAAACTGACTTTTCCGTACTCTAACTAATCGCTCACTTTGTACGAAGGGTTTAATTTTTTTAAGATTTTCGATGTTGGTACTATACTAAAAGTTCATCGTAATGGTTGGTAGACTCGGTCGGTAGCGGGAAGGAAAGTCGTCCCTTTCCATCCTGTATAATAGCAACCCAATACTTCTAAAGATTTAATACTAATACATGAGATCCCCTCAATATGCGTCAACATCAACACGAAGACAGAATATGTAGAACTAGCACATGCGCCCTTATGAAGCCTGCAGGCATACTTGCTGCATAATTTTACACTGGATTTATGACCCAAAGGAAAGGAGACGGCGGAAAATACCATTTTGTATTAATGGCTTTCGTAGCGTAGGCGTAGTGAATCTGCATAAAATATATTTGTGTGATAATGTACAAATATTTGTTCCTGAGTTGTATAATTACGAGTATATTCATATAATGTGTGTCATCAACGCCTGACACACATAAAACAACCGCTAAGCAGTAAGTTTAAGGCTGAATTGACCTATTTATGTAAGTTATCCCCAAATCATGTACTTTATTGCATAAAAGAAAAACTTTTCATACGGAAAGCTTTAAACTTAATTTCACAGGGAATTCTCTACCAGTCAACAACCTTAGGGCAAAACAGAAAAGAATGTAGGCGGTGCAACTTAATAAAAAGACATACTGAGATAGGATACATACATCACTTACATGAACAGTTTATTTCATTATAAGTCTAAATAACTAGACATGTTATTTCTGTGTACCCTTCAAATGAGGGTGAAGACACATTTTGTCAGCATGCGTACGCATTTTGTCAAAAAAAATTGGCCGTTTAGTATGAAACGTGTAAGCATGCGTACGCGTGCGGAAAGCTGGACGCGGTCCCATACTAAACTGACATTTTCTATAGACAAAATAGACAAAATTTGTCTTCACCCTGATCATCATCATCATCATCATCACATCAGCCGAAAGACGTCCACTGCTGAACATAGGCCTCCCCCAAAGATTGCCACAATGACCGGTCCTGCGCCACCCGCATCCAGTGGACTCCTGCGACCTTCACCAGGTCATCGGTCCACCTTGTGGGGGGCCTACCCACGCTACGTCTTCCGGTACGTGGCCGCCACTCAAGAACCTTCCCGCCCCAACGGCCATCGGTTCTACGCGCAATGTGCCCCGCCCACTGCCACTTGAGTTTAGCGATTCGGAGAGCTATTTCGGTTACTTTGGTTCTGCTGCGGATGGTCTCATTTTTAATCCGATCACGCAGAGAGACTCCTAGCATAGCCCTCTCCATTGCCCTTTGGGTGACTTTGAGCCTTCTTATGAGGCCCATTGTAAGCGGCCACGTTTCAGTACCGTATGTCATCACTGGCAACACACACTGATTAAAGACTTTCGTCTTCAAACACTGCGGAATATTGGACGAAAATATGTGTCGTAGCTTCCCGAACGCTGCCCAACCGAGTCGGATTCGACGATTGACCTCTTTCTCGAAGTTGGACCTACCTAACTGGATAGTTTGTCCTAGGTATATATATTCGTCTACAACTTCGAGTGTAAAGTCTCCGATTATTACGGGAGTTGGTGCTACATGGGAATTTGACATGATTTTCGTCTTATCCATGTTCATCCTAAGACCAACTCGCTCGGAGGCTTTACTGAGGTCAACGAGCATAGTACTCAAGTCCTCCAAGGTCTCAGCCAAGACTACTATATCGTCAGCGAATCGAAGGTGAGTGAGGTACTCGCCGTTTATGTTGATGCCCAGCCTTCTCCAGTCCAGAGTCTTAAAGACATCCTCCAGTGCAGCGGTAAACAGCTTAGGCGAGATGACATCTCCTTGCCTAACTCCCCGCTGCAGCAGAATAGGCTTCGAGCTCTGGTCTTGGAGTCGGACTGACATTGTGGCGCTCTCGTACAAACACTTCAACACCTCGATATAGCGGTAGTCGACTTGGCACCGTTGGAGAGACTGTAGTACTGCCCATGTTTCGATCGAATCGAAGGCTTTCTCGTAGTCCACAAACGCTAAACAGAGAGGCAGGTTATATTCTTCGGTCTTCTGTATAACCTGGCGAAGCGTATGGATGTGGTCTACGGTACTAAAGCCTCTTCGGAAACCGGCTTGTTCGGGAGGCTGGAAGTCATCAAGCCTGCGTGCAAGACGATTCGTAATGACTCTTGAAAACAGCTTATAGACATGGCTCAGAAGTGAGATGGGTCGGTAGTTCTTCAATAAAGCGTTGTCACCTTTTTTGAAGAACAGTACCACCACACCTCTGTTCCATGCCTTTGGCGTTCTCCCTTCCAGTAAGACGGAATTGAACAACTTCTGAAGGGCCGTAAGGATCGGTTTACCACCCGCCTTCAGAAGCTCAGCTGTAATTCCGTCCTCCCCAGGCGCCTTGTTATTTTTGAGCTGTTCAAGAGCCATTCTAATCTCGCACAGGCTGATGTCCGGGATGTCTTCTGTATAGTGTCGGGTCAGTCTAGCTCTGAGGTCTTCCGCTAGATCAACTTCGGGTCTGCTAGTTGACGTGTACAGCTGTCCATAAAAACCCTCTATCTCACTCAGCAGCTCAGATCTGGATGTGACGATTCTACCATCCTCAGTCTTTAATTTGGCGAGCTGGCTTTGCCCAACAGACAGATCCCTTGCAAAAACTTTAGAGCCCTTGTTCCGCTCGATGGCTTCTTCTATGCACTTGGTACGGAATTGGCGCATATCGCGTTTGAGGGACTTAGAGATCTGTCTGTTGAGCTGCCGGTATAAAGTCGCATCAACTGAGGATTGTAGAACCAGTTCACTCCTTTTTTCCATTAGTTTCTGAGTGGAGTCTGAGAGCTTTCTGGTCTTATTTGTCCGTTGGGCCTTAAAAAACTTAGACCCAGCGCTATGGACAGCTTCCACAAACCCGTCGTTGAATACGTCCACATCATCGCCTAGGCAATCGAAACGGTTTTGGAGTTCCAGCTGAAAGCTCTCGGGGTTTTGGAGATGGAGTGCAGGACGGAGCGTAGACTTCATCAGTCGCGAGCGTTCTAGCTTAGGACATATATTCAACGTGCCTCTTACCAGGCGGTGATCGCTTCCGGTTTTAACCGTACTGATCACAGAAACATCGTTGAATATATGTCTCTTCGTCGACATGATGAAGTCGATCTCGTTTTTAGTTACACCGTCGGGACTCATCCAAGTCCATTTTCTGTGCTCGCGTTTCTTAAAGAAGGAGTTCATCATGTAGAGTCCCTCCTTCTCCAAGAAACCAGCCAGCAGATGGCCCCGGTGGTTCCGACGTCCAACCCCAAATTGCCCCACCCTCAGCTCGTCACCATCTCTCTTGCCCAGTTTCGCGTTGAAGTCCCCCATAACAACGGTGAAGTAGGTTCTGGAGCTATGCATGGCTTTTGAGATATCATCATACATAGCCTCCACCTCGTCGTCGGAGTGTGTCGAAGTCGGCGCGTACACCTGTATGACCTTCAGCGAGTATCTCTCAGATACTCTGAGTATAAGGTACGCCACCCTAGCCGACACACTCTCGATCTTCACCACGTTGTTTACGAGGGACTTGTGGACGATGAACCCGACACCTCCCTGGGACTGTTGGTCGCCCTCCCGGAAATAGAGCAAGTTGCCGGACCTTAGGATTATCGTATCCTCGCCCTCTCTTCGGACTTCTGACAATCCCACAATGTCCCAACGCAACTTGC
Organism: Thaumatotibia leucotreta; assembly: GCA_025490895.1. Classification (NCBI taxonomy): domain Eukaryota; kingdom Metazoa; phylum Arthropoda; class Insecta; order Lepidoptera; family Tortricidae; genus Thaumatotibia; species Thaumatotibia leucotreta. The sequence continues at coordinate 11,252 of JALPQI010007196.1, read as the reverse complement.
TCAATCCTTCCTCCAGTTCCACTAACTTTTCGTCGGTCCGCAGTGTACGTGTGTTGTACGTTGCCAGGGCCAGAGGTCGTCGGTGGTGGTAGCCGGATCTTTGCCGGAGATTCTTAGCACCCCTGACCCCGCTAGCACCCTGGCCGCTACCATAACCAGGGCACCGGGGGTCGCCGGAACCTCGGGGCCGCGGCCTTGTTTGTATCATCATGGGGGGTAATTGCCATAATCGCCACGCTTGGCATGCGGGTTGGCGATCGCAGCGTCTCCACCGCACTTTAGGGATGCTGCTGCCCATCCCCCGGTGGTCTTGGTCGTAGTTTTCAGACATACCCGGGTCAAGTGTATGATCAGTAACACTTCAGTCCCTTAGTCGACTCCTACGACACCCACGGGAAGAGTTGGGGTGGTGACAAATGTATTCTTACTGCCGTCACCACACGGCACACCCACCCTGATACTAAGACATAATTACAACTATAAATAATTGATCTCGTCTTTTCATGACAAAAACTCTAATGACTTATAACTTGGCCCACCACCCACAAATAGCTTGCACGCCCATGTCTGTTTACTTTGTGTTCAACTAATTCTGTTTAAACCTTTGTTTCAATCATCGCAACTATTTTACTAACGAACGCTTTAGTTGTGTTGGCAAAAAACTTTTCCTCCGCTCTAGTTTGCTCACGGTTGATTACATACGGATTGAAACTACAGGTTGTTTTAGAATTTGAACCAATGAAAAGTTTATGCCTAGTTTTCATTCCGGCGTGGGCATTATTTGTGTACTTATCACTAGGGTTAGGATTTTGGTGGCATTGATTGAACAGGAATCAGTGGAGTCGGTGTTACAAACTTATAAAAGAACTAGCGACCCGTCCCGGCTTCGCACTGGTACTACGAGTATACCTACATAAAAACCTTCCCCTTGAATTACTCTACCTATTAAAAAAACTTATCAAAATCCGTTGCGTAGTTTTAAATATTTAAGCGTACAAAGGGACATAGGGACAGAAAAAGTGACTTTATTTTATACTATGTAGTGATAGTGATGATAACGAAATAGTATTCGATTAAAGCTGGATTTATTAATGTATTTAAGGAAATAACATGAAATTAATAAGGCTAAATTAATTAAAACGAAATAGGCGAAACTTTGTTTAAGTGATTTTAAATTTACAATTGTATTGTATAAATTATTCAAATTATTATAAAATATTTAAACAACGACGCCACCATTCTTTGTTTATCTAATGCCACCAAAATTCCTAACCCTATTTATCACAAATATTTGTTCCTTGGTGGGTGTGGCTTCATTCAAAAGACATCCACTGCTGGACAAAGGCCTCCCCCAATTCGTAGGTATCTATCGATTATATAAATATTTCGTCGCTTCGTACCCACATCATAAACCTTAAATTGAGATTACCGTGGGACTAGGTCGATATGGTGCAAATGTATTTAAGTCATTCGTTTCTTTCATTCAAAAGACATCCACTGCTGCACAAAGGCCCCCCCCCAATTCGTAGGTATCTATCGATTATATAAATATTTCGTCGCTTCGTACCCACATCATAAACCTTATATTGAGATTACCGTGGGACTAGGTCGATATGGTGCAAAACGTTCCCAAGATATTTATTTATTTATTATTTAGTCTCGTCCGGTAGTGTCCATTATTTATCATTTGTTAGCAAAAATACTATCTACTACTATCATTTGTTAGCAAAAATACTATACTAGTATCGAAATATTTTAATGAGAATTAATCTCATTTTGCCAGCATTTTGTTTTTCGATAGTTCATTAAACACATTTTAATACATATTTGAATATGTACTATGAATAATTATAGGTATTTTAATTATGATACAATTAGTTCCTCGAAAATTTCGCATCATAAAAATAATAGCTATACTAATGAGTTACCTTTAACTGAAACATGCTTATAAAATTGGATTCAGGTAAATTACTGCACTGATAAATATTTACCTTACATAATTATAAATCGTGGGCTGTTTAATCGGGACCGATGTTAACAGTGTATTCCTGGCCACATTTAGAAACTATAATATATTATAAACTTTTTTGGATATTGCCTAGTTTCAGAGTTCAGCACAAAAGGTATTTTTAACGACGTTGGTGCTATTATGGAGAAAAGTCTGATTAACATACATCGGGGTTTTCAGAGCGGGAATGATTTGAGAAAGAGTAGAGATAAACAGATATGTTAGTCTAAGAAAATATCTTATTATGCCTAATGAATAACTACCTCTCTGTGAGTTGTATACAATCTGTGACAAAGTTTTATTTTAATTTCAGTAAAAGCCTTATAACTTATAAGGTAACAATTAAAATAACTTTAATTAATTACCTGCCGTAAATTGAATAGCTGACCCAATTTTGAGAATAAACTATTAATATTTTTTCCATATTTGGGACAGTTAATCTACGGCGTCTTGCTGTAAATATCCATTTCAAGGAGCTAAATGATCTTTCCACGTCGACAGTTGTAATAGGTGCATATTAAAATCTTTTGTAGGAATCAATTGATGCACGAGAAGTTTGAGATTGAAGTTCTATTTCTTTGCCTTGTACCAACTCATTTATAATTTTTAGTGTGCTATAGGCTATAGCCAAAATTATTCTTTAACACCAACTTCAGTTTATCATAAATCTGTTTTACTTTTACGCTCATGTTTAATTTGGAAACATCTCTATAGGTTTCATGAACTATTTTTAAACTATCGCTGATGGACAGCTTCGCATCCTGTAGTTTTTTAATAGCATTTGGGATAGTCATCAAATGATTTGCTATGAAATTTAAGTCGCTTTTTATATTTGCATTTCCAAACGCTCTTTTTGCCTTTCTAATACTCTGGGCTTCAGTGGGACTGAATGTATTTAGAACACGTTTCACTTCATCGTAATGTTTGCTGTAATACGTTGCAGCTTCTATCCAGGCTCCCCACCGAATACGTAATGCTCCCACTATTACGTTAGCTATTTGACGACCATAATCATCCGTGGTTTCGTCAACACTCACATATATATATTGATTTTTTAGCTCGCTCCGTATTTTATTCATTTTTTCATCGTAAGCTTTATTTAAATATTCCCGTCGCAGTTGACATTCCGAAGGAACTTTTGCAGTTTTTCCAAATTTACCGGTAACACAATTTTCGATAAAATCTTTAAATATCGGATTGATTACCTGCGTCCATGGTATATAACAGCCCACAACAAATTTCAAGAGCTCACTATTGAAATCATATTTCATACCTGTATGTTTATTAGATGCGACATGTCGCGTTACACTAGATTTCGTTTGAGCGAAGCTCACATTGCACTTGGTGCAAAATAATAAAGAATCTCGAACCTCTATCTCTGGATTATTTTCTATCCACGAACGCATAAACTCGTAACGAGTTTTTTTTCTCGGAGGTATATTTGTATTGACTGATTATTTACAGTTTTTTAAAATACAATTGCATATAAGTTTATCTACTAGACAAGCAAGGGTAACTGTTGACAATAGGTGTCTAATACAATGTCAATCTTGACGATATCTATGAAGCATTTTCTTATAAATGAATAGACTTTGTAATATCTCCAATATGGATATTATAAAAAAAAAACAAAGACTTGACACGGTGGGGTTTAAGTCACATAAATTGGGAAACTTAAAGTATCCAGAATCCCCAATTTTAACCTACTTCAGTTGTGGGATGTTCAAAGTTATAGGAAGTCAAGTCACACGGACCTAGCAGGCCGTTAAAACAATGAGACTAAAAAGAAGTTAACAACAGGGTGTGGATTGTCGACCCTCCAAGGGTTGAGCCTCGCTGGAAAATATTTAAAATAAAATGGACGCCTTCTCCAGCGAAACTCTTGCTTGTATATGACAAGATCAATCAAGCAAAACAATTGAGCAACTTTTATAAAAGGTTTATTTTATACTTAAATACAAATCCCTCCCTCTTGGGAATTTCAAAATTTATAACCCGGGTATCCGGAATTAACATACAACTTGTTGTAACCTTAAAGGTAAACTTAAAAATTAAATATTTCTGTTAAACACTTGGGTGTCGAGGGTAAAGAGATTTCACACCTTATCTTCAACCTGGTGTCACGTTAATAAAATAAAATTAGATAGGCTTCTTTGCCCCTTTTAGGTAGTGAGTACGTATTTAAAAAAAATAAGGAAAGGATATCACCCGTGTATGCTGTGTGTAGGTGTGTGGTGTAACTTCGTCTCCTGCTGGTTCGAAACAAGCCCGTAATGCGGTCAGGAAACACAGGCTGCTGGTACCGGTTGTACAGGAAATGTAGGTCCTCGACAAGTACAGTAGGAGACGCAGATGAAAAACCACCAGCGTTGAACTTCTTGATAAAAATAGAAGGTAGTAAAAAAAACTAGTAACAAAAAAAACCCTGGAACAAAATGAGTCCAGTTAATATCTTAATTGGACAAATTACCAATTATTCTTAATCGCAACCCAGTCGTTATGACGTGGAGTCGTATCAATAGTCACTTACCAGTTTATTAGCTGGGCTTCTATTGTACTTTGCTAACAAAATGGTTCCCGTGAGGGTAATACGTCCTCAGATAAAGTGGTGCTAAAATAAGACAAAAAGACACACGTTAACCAACAGGAAATAACCTACAAGGTTAATTCATTATTCCACAGCAAACAGACACTGTAACTTACCGAACGGTACTGACTTCAAATCTTAATGGGTCATTTCTTTATTAAAACTAATTATGCCATGATCGGCTGACACGATGCTAAGTTAGGTTACATTGTGGCGCGGCTGCAACAAAAATACACGAAAGATATTAACCACGGATCCGCAACCATATATGCTACGGCCTTTTAACACCTTGTTACAAATGAATTCTCACCATTTCAAAACGAGGACTCCGAAAAACCAATACCGCAAGATCACATCTCGAAGGCGGTTTACGAAGTGACAAAGCTCTTCCAGGTTCCATCCGGCGAGGAAGAACCATAGACAAAATCGATCTTTCTAGAACGATTTGTATATTCATAATTACCAGACAAATGAAATATTCAAAATTAATTCCAAAACGAATTTTCGGATTACCATAAACCATTTAAAGGTAAAATACTAAATTAGAAAATATAATATATCGCCCGCAACAGTACGGCACGTCTATGAAGACCTTTATATGCGCAGATATCCTATCTGTGACTTAGCCTGTGACATTTGTCAACAATGACATCTAATCTTTCCGGCGTAAACAAACCAGAACGCAATCATTTATATATCCTAAAAGGGAAATCTAGACTTCGATAACCAAAGGGATAGTTTCAAAACGAACAAAAATACAATGGTGAAATGTTGAAATGGATAACCAACTTATGACGGTGGCTACACCATATAACACAATGCAGGAATTTTCCACTTGGAAACGCTCAGGTAATTTCTCCTTATTTCTCTCTTATGTTTGAAACAACAGAAAGAAATGCCTAATTAACCATCTAAACTTCATTAGGAGTTCCCTGTGAATACAAATTTCCAAATAGGTACTCCAAATATGAAAGATTTTATTTATTCAACTTGGGTCATATAGTGAGAAAAAAAAATGATATAAAACTTTAATCTTTTAACACTGCAAAGTGTTACAACTTAACTGAAGAGGTTGATAATGAATGACAAATATAAAATATGTACCTATATGTATGATTAATCTTTATTTATTTTTCAATCAATTATTCATTCGGTAGAAACCTACTAGGGTACGATCTGTTTTTAAGTAAACCTTTGGCTAATGGCCTACTCTTTGGCTAATGTCAAACGTTCCCGCTCCGAAAACCCCGATGTATGCTGATTAACCTCATTAATAGATGTCAAAAAGTGAGAAAAAAAACCTTTAAATAATGTAGTTTTTGTAAAAAAAAAGTTTCGACATTAATTTTAAGTGCCAGCTTTATGACTAGCATTTACTTTTTTTGTTAATATACAATCAGGAAAAAAAAATGAATTTTTCATCACACTTGCTGTCTAAGCGCGCCATTGCTTGCGTGCGTAGCGGGAGTAATAGAAAAGTGATATTCCCTAGAAAGTAATAGAAATGTCAGAACGTCATTTAATAATATTATGTCTTAAAACTAATTTTTTTGTCGGCAAGTGTGATGAAAAACATTGTATGCATCACGGTAGGTAAGCGGAATACTAACTCGAGTCATAAAAGCCCTCCGCCTAACGGCATCGTGCTTCTAACGCTTTCGTTAGTAATTCCGTACTTACCTCCCTTGATGCACACATGTACTATTGTTTATTTTTACATCAAAAATGCAAGGCTAAAATCTTTCGGGTTATAAGAGCCCACGGTGTATTTCGTTGGTTATTATTTATTTTAGTTTTCCTTACAACAAATATACAGTATGTCAGTAAAAACGAAACCTGTGTAAATTGAATCTACACAACACTGACAAAATATCATCAAAATCATTGATGCTAGTGGTATAGAAGAAGTGGTAATCATCTCGCAGTGTAGTCAACCAAAAATGAGTACTTTTATGTGACGAAGGTAGTCAACTGAGCTCTCAGCCCACCTGATGGAAAGCGGGAACTGAGGCCCATGGACATAGTGACCAAAAATCGCCTATAGGCTGCCTACCCTGAGGACTTAGATGGATTGGCTCTATGACAGTAATTACTCCGGCTATCGTACCGCCAAACCGGAACAGTACTAACTATTTAGCGACAGGTTAACGGGTAAGACGGTGGTAGCTATCCGGGCGGACCCTGCACTTCAGCAAAACTACCACGACCATGACCACCGATTTTCGTTTTTGTTACAACTAAATAGATAAACCACATTTTTGTCGACTATGCTTCAGACCTACGCTACACACTTGCCCATCGGCTTGCAAACATGGTTTATGATGGTATGGCTCCTTATCGTTTGCCGTTGTTGCCGTCACGTTCTAACAAATATGCGATTGCGAAAGGGACGCGTAGCACGATCAATGGATAAAAGGGGGCCATCATGAAGTCACCAAATCACGTTCAGATGGCCGTGACAGAAGTTTAGTGCGTTCAAAAATATAGAGCTTGTATAAAAGGAGGTTTCCTACTACATGTTATGAAATATTGTTGTTATGTTCGTTATAATAGGCTGTGAATTATGAAGTTTCAGGTGCGGCTAGGACAAGAGGTCGTTAATGGAATTTAATACAAATGTTAAAGGCCTAGGCCGGCAAAGTGTTTTTTTAATTCCATTTCACATAAATTTGTCGCACAGGCTGCATGATATTCTGCCTCTATGCCATAATATTGATGTTTTTGTGTTTATTTCATTGCATGTTTGAGAAGAGCACTATACATGCCTCGGCCGGAAATATGGGTTGCCCGCGTCAGACCTATCTGTCAATATGTCTTGGGCCGGCAACCCCTTACGTCCTGGCCTCTATAGTAATGTATTATTTTGGCGATACAATACCTACGCATTGTTGAAATCGCAAGAAGGGTATGGTTTCTAGGTCTATGATCCTGCTTAACACAGAATAAGTAGGTATAGGCAGCCGCACACAGATGTCATAATATATATACCATAGATCAAGCAAACGTATCTGCTTAGCGTGTCAAATGAACTCAATGAAATCCACTGAATTGTCCGTCTTTAGGGTCTCACCAAACTACTCGACGCCGTTTCGGCTAATCGTGTACGGAAAAAGCTTTATGTCAACGCAATAAGAGCGAGGACATCGTAAATCGGCTCGGCTCACGCGAAACGACGTCTTTCGACGTGAAAACGGCGTTTTGCCGTAAAGCTGTTCGCATTCGTACGACCCCGTTTGCAGGCTAACGCACACGTTCGCATTCGTAAATCTCCTAATACCGCCGTACGGTGCCGGAAAGAGTTGAACGGCTCCGATCACGGCCGAGTACCTGCGATAAGGACCGGTCAGAGCTGGCGGAAGCCGTTCAGCGTCTTCGACGGCCGAACATAGCTGACGACGGCCGAAAAGAGCCGATGACGGCCGAAGTAGCTACTGATGCGTTTGTATTTATTCATTTGAATTATTACCCACATTAAAATCTGCAATAGATCTGACAACACGAAGTAATACTGTCGTAATCATATACGTCTGTTCAATTTCAAACTAGTTTCTAACAACTAGTCTCCAAAAATGAGATTTACGATTGCCGATCACCCGCTGTCCTATCTAGCTGTTCGTCGGACTCGGCGGCTGTACGCGTGCTGTCTGACGTCTAGACGGCAGGACGGAGCACGGGAGAGCCGACCGCCGCTTTACAACTGCTACCGCAGGCGATCGAGCGTTTCTACGGCCGCAAGGAGGATGAGACTGCTTAACGCAGGTGTTCAACCGCGGAGACGGTCGATCGGCTAAATGCGAATAGTGTGGTGTAAAACACTCGGCGAAAGCCGACTCCGCGTCGATTGGTTTGGTGAGACCCTTAATCGCAGCTTGCAGCTTTCGGGCGTCAAATTTTGTAAGTTGAAGTGAACAAAAACATTAATAATGCCTCCTTAAGTAATATTAATTGCAACAACACAAAAAAATATGAATACTCAAGGGCCTGAGACATATTTAAAATCATAGGCAAGTAACAACTTCAGTACAAAATCTGACACGCTCCGTCGCCATACAAATGAATGAACTTGTTTTTTCTATCCAAATCTAATTCTGTGCAGCCGCACTATGACTGCATTAATAATACTAAGACGCATTTCTTTTTGTTTCAGGTACGCCGCAATAAAATTATGAGAGACTGGATACAAATGCTTGAATTGGACACTATCTGACTGACTGAATATGTATGTGGTAGCTAATTTATTACAAACCATATTCTTTGTGGATCAATCGTATTATTTTAATAAATATTTTGTAGGTAGTAAAATTATAATACTATATATCTAGTAGATAGTATAAATTGTAAATATTTTTTCATCACACCTGTTCGGTAAGTGCGCCAATGCGCTACGGCGATGCGCGCATGTAGATGCGTCATTACGCCCTAGGGCAATCAAGGATTTTCATACAGCATTACGTCGCACTAGCGTGGCGCCCGCGGCGCCGAGATTTCTGTTATAAAAATGATAAATTTAAGTCATCCCTGATTTCGAGAAATGATTTAGATCATTTTAGAGTAGTTTTGTGAAAATATATTGTTTTATTTACTTTTTTGCCTCACAAGTGTGATGAAAAACACTGTGTGTGCCATGGGCGGTACAAGAATTCTTATTTACCGCCCTTAATACACAATGACTATTTTATTGTCGGGCTTATATATGGATGCTATGTTAAATTTCATAATATAATTCAAGTTGGGGAGTCAACGTGAAGTTCGATTACTCATTGCTTTTTTTTTTTAGTGTGTAAATATTAGGTGTAGTAAGTGCACTATTGTAGTACACCATGCTGCAGAGGCCTGTTTTAGATTTATTTTAGATCTAATTTAGTTTTATTTTAGATTTTTTCTAGTTTTAGTTTAGTCATACTTTTTTAATTTAATTTTGTTTGTACCTAATTTTACTTTGTTTATTAATAAAATAATTTTGTCACTGATAATACCTATAATATCATAACATTACACTGGTAGTAAAACTACTTAAAAACAATAATAAAAATTTGATGACTGATATATTATGAGGAAACCAAGTTCAAGGGATTCGAACTCACATCCTCAGCTTTCGTGGCTGATGCCTAAACCCCTCGGCCACTCGGCCTCAGCGTACACCGGTCAAATTTTCGGGTACCTATATGCAATCTCTTTCAAAGGCTACGTGCCTTTGACTAAAATTTGAGGGCAAGCAGGTATGTGTTTTGTTTACTGTATGACACGTATGATCTTATTTTATAATCAATATTAAAATTTTCGCAGTTCGCGGCAGGCAGATACAATTTTTAGAGATATTTATAATTTGTTTTTATTATAAGCTTTGGGTTTTCGAAAAGTGGAATGATTTTATTTCATTTCGTTATCACAATATTTCATTGAAACTCTAAGGAGGTTTTCAGCTCTTTCTACGCATGAATAAACAGTTGTGAAATTCATAACGAAATTCAGTTTATTTATTTAAAATGTTCTATGTTAAAATAAGTCCTCACTCCTTTTTCTAACTTTCATTTTGGGGACCGACTGAAATATTTTGTGACGTAATTTTATAATATTAATCGATTCATATTTATTTGTAAAAACTTACTTGTCAAACTAAACCTTTTGCTGGTGCAGAGTCCGCCGGATAGCTACTGCCGTCTTACCCGTTAACCTGCCGCTAAATAGCAGTGTTTGCACTACTGTGTTTCGGTTTGGGGGTAAGATAGCCGGTGTAATTACTGGCATAGATATCCATCTTGCCTCTACAATCCATCTAAGTCCTCAGGGTAGGCAGCGCATAGGCGATTTTCTGATCACTATGTCCATGGGTCAGTTGTCTACATTCGTCACATAAAAAAAATGTTTACTTACCTTTGTAATAATATTATAGAAAACCATAAGACACAATGCTATTAATCAAAATATAAAATGGATTCCTACATTATAACCGAACTTCTACAGTATATCTGATCGAACTCCACTTGCAAAATAAACGTTCCAAGACTAACCTCTAAATGTCGACGATTTTATTAAAACCTTAGTTCTTTCATCGCTAACTCCCACAAGATTAAGATGGCGGATCGCTATCTGACAGCCAAGTGTCAGAGTGACAGCCGCTATCCGGCCGATCACATCTGTCATTGTGACGTCTTCCAATTGAACGCTTCTTGTTTGGAGTTTGGTCCAGTAGATTATAATATCAGTAGGCGAATACTTTTACTGTTTGTAAAGCTAAGGGTTCCAAGTTTGAACCCTGGTGAGGTCACCTCTTTTTTTGCTAGAAATTTTATGACAAGTTACATTGAAAAACTTATTTCGAAAAAAAGGGTGATCTGTGAAACCAATCCGAATCCAGGAAATTTTATATAACATTAAAGACTTATATGGACAGGAATTCAGCATTAAAATCTTTGGAATGCTCGCGAGAACCCTGTATAATATTTAAGTTTTCCATTTAATTATCGATGTACATATTTTTCCCTTCATGATTCAGGCGGAAATATTTAACTATTTTTGTCTCAATTAGCTTCAGAAGTAATGTTGTCTGTAATATTATAGATAAAATAAGCAGCTACCTACCTATAACATTTACAGAAGTGTAAGAAAATTTACCGAACCGCCTAATATTTCATTTTAATGGCAATATTTTTTGAC